>JAKGSA010000002.1:204941-225072 GCA_033558755.1 Philaethria dido
TAGCAGGGAAGTCAGAGTGAACCTAGTGTCAAGACACTCCGTTCGTTACCGAATTCAATACTGTTGACTGTGTGTTTAGTGACGGAACTCAGTTTTGTTATGATTTGAGTAAATATTGGGCAAAAACTAATGAAAAATAGTTTTATCGCTGAAAAGATACTATGAGGAACGCTTATAGATAGATACACATTCCTGATCATCCTGGAAATGGAAATACGGTTGAGCAACCGTATTTCCTAACCAGGAGAACACAATTAGGAAACGAAAAACATTTTTAGAAATTGTATAAAATTTTGAAGGCACAGGACTCGAACCCACGCCCCTTGGAAATCGTCCAACCACTCTGACCGCTAAGCCATGCGTTCTATATCTGCTGCGTCAAAATTCTTATACGCTCGTCACAACTTATTTATGTTGTTAGCATCTCTATATACCTCTATATACGTTTCTCTATATATTTTCTCTATTTCTTTCTCTATATATCTCTATATACGTTTTCTAAAAAAGAATTTTGTCATAATAAAAGTTTTATGAATTTTTTTGTCAGATTTCTTTCATAGAAAAGCTGACTTCTATTGCGTTGTTCAACAGAGTCAAATTACAAACAAAGGGAGCTGAATTCGCGAAACTAGCTATGAAATTTAATTATGTATTTAGAATTTATTTATATAGAAAATATATTTTAGTAATTAATAAATATTTTAACATAAAAAAGGAAACCGTTAGACTGTAAACGTGATTAGTGTGTTCGATTCCTGGATGAGGGAATGTATAACTTTTTTTTCTTTTCTCAAAAGTGGTAAGACAAAGCGCGGAGTAGAGTTCCGTCAATAAGCACGCAATGTCTAGAATTCGAAAGAACGGAGTGTCGTGACACTAGACTCTCTGATTCTGCTATGTGGGAAAAGCGTGAAGTTGAAAAAAAATAAAGAATCTGACTAACATAGTCTATAATTTATAAAGGTTGTCTGGTTCCCTCTGCCTACCCCGGTATATGCGGGATACAGCGTGAAGATAAAAAAAAATATAAAGATTTTGTGTAATTTGATCGTAATATAACTATAAGAATCTAGTATTAGATATGTATATCAATAAAGCAATTACTATACATAAAATACGTGAATAATCCTCTTGAGGGTAAAATTACAAATATATTTCTGTTACTACAACGTAAAGAGTGTTAAGTAAAAATGAATGAAAAAAGAGTTTGAAATTCCGTTAAAAAAAATTTGGATTATTTAGGAAAATTACTTACACAATTTTAGAAAAATTGGCAAATTAGTAAGCGTGAACAGGTTGTGGGTTCGATTCCAAATTTATAAGCAAATTGCAACGTTGAGTTCCGCCACTCATCACGCAATCTATCATTCGGCGGATAGTGGGCAATGAAACTTTTAAGAGGACGGAGTGTCTTAACACTAGGTTCTCAGGTTCCCTCTGCCTACCCTGCTATATGCGGGATACAGCGTGAAACTAAAAAAAATACTTTTGGACTTAACACTCTTTATTCTGCATACATATAAAGCAATATTTTACCAATAAATTGCTATTCATACTCTACGGAATACTGCGATTGATTGAAAAATACTGTCATTTATTTTATAAATGTAAATCCCTTGGCTTGTTTTTATGTTTACTGAGAATTAAAACAGAGACTATTTTATTGCTTTTACAAAGAAAAAAACATAACGACGCTTTTTTCGAGCAGGGTTATCAGAGATACCGTAGTGCCGCTTTCAGCTGAAATTTTAAAATTGCATACTGAGTCGCGGAACTCAACGCCGTACGTTGCTAACTCAATAAATTTAAAAAATCAGCTTCTATTACGCATATCGAAGTAGTCAGAAAAATAAAGTTTTTGTAAAAACATGAAGATAATAGCACTCGGAGATATCTATTCGTGATTAACTTGACATTAAATTAGTATATGTTAGTTATCGCAAATAGAAGTTTCTTGGTTTTTAGCTTCACCCTCTATCCTGCACATAGCAGGGTAGGCAGAGGGAACCTGAGAACCTAGTGTTACGACCGTCCGTTCTCTTTCAACAATTCCGTTCCCCAATTTTTGCCGGATTGAGGAAAAAAGAAAGAAAATTTAAAAAATCTTAGAACCACGTCTTTTCCGAATATAATAGGGTAGAGAGAGCCCATTTTACACTCGTTCGCCAAAGTAAGATCAGATTTCTTAAAATTATGTAGCAATTTGTATGCTGAAAATATCTTAAATATTTTAAGATAACCTAGAGTCGAGACACTCCGTTTCTCGTTTTCCGCCAAAACTTTAGACAATGCATGTCAAGTGAGACTCAGCGCCGTGCTTTGCTTTACTAGAGCGGATTAATAAAAACTAATGTCGGGGACACGTTAACAACGCGTTGTCTTTAGCAACGTACGTATATGTCACTTTATAAAAACATGGACGTCAAGCCATGGTAGTGTGTGTTACATTTATTTTATTAATTTAATACACTTTTTACGCTTTTTTTAAAAAAAATCTCTTCTCTATATAAACTATAAGTGTGCCAAGTTTCATGCTCCTCAGTCAGCGTAATTTTCGTAAAAAGGGGTACAAAGTTTTTGCTTCACGTATTTATATATTAGATTATTGAAATATAGTTATTCCCCGACTGGGAATCAAACCCACAACCAGTCACGTCTACTACAGTTATCAATTTTATGTAAAAAGGTTAAACAAATGAATTATATAGTAATTTTGTTATTATTTACACAATGTAACAAATTTTCAGGCAAGAGAGGGAAGGGGAGAGGGCCACCCCTCACCCCTCACCCCTAAACGCGTCACAAAGGAGTCCTCTAGAGAACTACGAATTGTTTAGTTTATTTTAAGCTTAGGACTTTTGTTATGTATTTTTGTTTGTTTCGCTTAAATATTGCTTAGAAATGTTGTGAATGGAGGTCGTTATCTGCGCGGCGTTAAGTTCCGTCATTCAAAATACAATGTCTCGAATTACGATAGAAAGGGGAGAACAGAGTGTTTTAACACTAGATTTAGTGTTCAAATTGCCTGTTTTTGTGTTATTTAAGTACTTCTTTAGTTGAATATAGTAGGTTTTCTTGATATTTTTCCGATTTTGAAAAAGGAGGAAGTATTAGATTAGAATGTTTTTTTTTTTAATTTGTGTTAGAGCATAACTTTTTACTGGGTGAGCCTAATTTGATGATTCATTTTTATATGATAGCTAGTGCACCTCATATATAAAAAATGGGCAATAATAGGACATTATTGCCCATTTTTTTCGACATATTAATTATTAAAATTAGTAATTATATATATTAAGCCTGTCGTGGTACAGAGGCACAAGCGTGCGATGTACACGCGACAGGTCGTGGGTTCGATTCTCTCTCCAAAAAATGAAAAGTTTAGTATTTTCATTTCCTGGACTTGGTAACAAGGCAAAGCGCGGCGTTGGTTTCCGCCACTCAGCACGCAATGCCTCAATTCGGCGGAAAGTGGGGAACGGAGCGTCTTAACACGTTGGTTTTCAGGTTCCCTCTGCCTACCCTGCTATATGCGGGATACATAATAATAAAAAAGACAGCTTCATGCTTTATCCCGCATGGCAGGGTAGTCAAAGTGAACATAGTGTCTAAACACTGGTTACTATACAGACAGAAAGCGGCGAGCGGAGTATCTAAACACTCGTAATTAGAAAAACTGTATACACAAGACTTATCAACCTATTCACGCCATTTACCACTATAACTGTAAGTCAATTTTATTTACGTCTTTCTTTATATTATTAAACAAGCAATTTGCCGTATTGGCAGTAACCCAGATGTAACATTTGAATATTTTAAGCACAGTATTATAGCTAGCGGTCTGACCGCTAAGGTACTATTACAGTCTGGAGAGGTCATTTCTGTTAATAATATATATGCTAAGATATAAGCTCACATTAGGAGGTTGGCTTACCTTGATTTTTGACCGGATTTTAATAAGGTAGTTTGATAATTGATTGTATTTTTTTATGTGTGTATATAACTTTTTAAAAGTTGAACCGATTTTGATGATTCTTTTAGTATATGATAGCTAGTAGCTTATTATGTGGTCCCATTTAAATTTAGATATTTTTTTAACTTCACGCTGTATCCCGCATATAGTAGGGTAGGCAGAGGGAACCTGAGAACCTAGTGTTAAGACACTTGGTTCTCTTTCAACAATTCCGATCCCCACTTTCCGCAGAATTGAGATTACATTTCCTGGAGTCGGAATCGAACCATAACCTGTCATGTTTACAATCGCACGCTTGTGCCTCTGCGTTACGACAGGCGTCAATTAAGTTTGAATAAGGTCTGATAAGAAGTTTTTGAGTTATTCGTAATAGTTTAACTTTTCAGTGCATTGTATGAAGTCAATTTTCTTTTTTGTTCATATCTTAATTATAGTATAATTTACAATTTTTATCACATCCTTTTTTTACATGATATCAGAATCACTAGATATCAGTGGCGAGGTGTCCATATAACACGGTTTCCATCAGCTTGCCTAACTTTTCAAAGTACAATTATGAGACCTAAAAAAAGGTGGCCAGGAAAATGTGGACTTGAAATTGTAATTAAATTTGCAAAAAAAAAGGTCATCGCCAATATTTCTATACCGACTTCTCTAAATATACCGGCTTCTTTAAAAATTACCGGTTTCCCTAAATAATATGTACCGGCTTCCCTAAATATACATCGGCTTCTCTAAATTTACCGGCTTGACTAACTAAAATTTTCTCTTTCGCCACTGCTAGCTATCATATAAAATTACATACATACATACAAACATAGCATCACGCTGTATCCCGCATACAGCAGGGTAAGGGTTCTTTAGGTGGTAGGAGGTTCGTCCTCCGACTGGCTCGCGACCACTATCATGTCAAAGACGAACCGCCAAATATCTAATGATGTGTTTCGGTTCGATGGCATGTAAGCCAGATTTTCCCCTTTCCCACCCATCCTTTCCCCAAAATGTGGTGGTTCTGATAGTGGACTACTACATTGTCCCCCCTTCCATCAGTATCCTCTAGGTTGGCAACGCATCTACAACATCTCTGGTGTTGTAGATGTCTATGGGCGAAGGTAACCACTTACCATCAGGTGGTCCTTCTGCTCGTTTGCCGTCCGTTATCAATAAAAAAAAAAAAAAAAAAAAGGGTAGGCAGAGGGAACCTAGTGTTCTAGGACACTCCGTTCCCCATATAAAATTATCATCAAAATTGGTTCACCCAGTAAAATTTTTAACTAATTTTTTTAACCGAATTGATAGCCTACTTTTATTGGAAATCAGTTAAAATGAATGAGACACATAATTTCTATAGAATTTACCCACATTATATGCTATTTATCTAATGGCAACAATAAAATGTTAAATCACGTATAATAACTACTAATGTCATATCACTCTATGAATATATCATTATTTGAAAACCTGAAACATATTAATATTTGATTATTATTACAACTGTATGTATTAGGTTGTCCCATAAGTTTCTTCCGCGCTTCGATGTGAATTATTAACTGGCTGTGTTTAAATTATTATGCAAGCTTATCTTTTAGCTGTTTATGGCATTGGTTTCGGTCATCCCAGAACTCTATCAAAGTACATTTTTTTGGTGAAATAGTCTCTTTTTAATTTTTTTCTACGCATTTTAACATGGTGAGCCAAAAGAAACATTTACGGCATGTCATGTTTCATTACTTTAAAAAGGCAATAGTGCAAAAGACATATTTACAGGGTTTACGGGAGTGATGCTATGACTATTAGGACCGTCAGCAATTGGTTTAAGAATTTTAAAAATGGCAATCTTAACTTACAAGATGAAGACCGCAGCGGCCGCTTTACAACAACGGATACGGATATTATCAAGACTGTGGTCGCTGAAAATCCGCTATATAGTATGTTTGAGATAGAGGACGCATCTAACAATCCTAAAACAACGATACATAAGCATTTAATCAAGATGGGATATGCACATCGATGTGAAGTTTGGGTTCCACACCTATTGACGAAGGCCGGTCGCCTTTTAACGTTTCCACTTGCGGTTTGCTTCTTCAGCGACACGAAAGAAATCCTTTTTTAAAGAGTCTTGTTACTGGCGACGAGACCTGGATTTTATGTCATAATTTTCAACGAAAACGCGATGGGTCTAAAGAAAATAGATAATAAAACCTAAGAAGGTTATTTTGTGCATTTGGTGAGATTGGAAGGATGTAGTGTACTACGAGCTTCTTCCGCTAGGTGATACGATCAATGCTGATAAATATTGCAAACAACTGGATCTATTAAAATCCGCCATAGGAGAAAAACGGCCAGAATTGGCGAACCGGCGAGGTGTCGTATTCCATCACGACAACGCAAGACCGCATTTTTCCCTTACGGCCAACACCACGTTCGCCGTAAGGAAAAAATGACAATTTGATTGAGTCATTCTACCTCACTCTTCGTACTCAGACTTTGCACTCTCCGATTATTACTTGTTTCTCGCTTTAAAAAATTATCTTCGTGGTAAATCTTTCAAATCCATAAGCGAAATAAAAACGCATCTAGATGAATATTTCAAAAGTAAACCTAAACAATTTTAGAAAGATGGCATAATAAATCTTGCTGAGAGATGGAGAGAGAGTTATAGAACAAAACCATTCTTACATAATTTTATAAATCAACCTTAAACAACAAATATCATGTATTCATTTTGCATCAAAAAAAAGGAAAACACTTATGGGACACCCTAATATATATTATTGCCTGTCGTGGCGCAGAGGCACAAGCGTGTGACTGTAAACGCGGCAGGTTGTGAGTTCGATTCCCACTCCAGGAAATGATTTTTTTATTTCCTGGGTTTGGTAACAAGGCAAATCACGCAATGCCTCAATTCGGCGGAAAGTAGGGAACGGAGTGTCTTAACACTAGGTTCCCTCTGCTACCCTGCTATATGCGGGATACAGCGTGAATCTATGTATGTATTATGACACATAATAATAGACATTTATTAAATACTTATTTTCACGCTGTATCCCGCACATAGCAGGGTAGGCGGAGGACACCAGAGAACGTAGTGTTAAGACACTCTGTTCTCTTTTAACATTACTGTTCCATATTTTCCGGCGAATTGAGGCATTGCGCGCTATGTGGCGGAACTCAACGCCGCATTGTTCACCAGGGCGAGGAAATGAAACTACTAAACATTATTTGATATTTTCATTTCCTGGAGGGAAAATCGAATCCAGAACCTATCACGTTTACAGTGACGACTCCATCTCGCTCGTCGACGCGCGGCGTTGAGTTCCACTTAACACCCTATATCTTAAGTTCCGACGAACGGAGTGTCTCGTCACTAGGTCCACTCTGAGTACCCTATGCGAGAAGCTGCTTAGTACATTTGTTAATTGTTTGTCTGTTACTCGTATACGGCCTGAAAGAAAAGGTCATTAAACATTCTAGCTTCGTTCTGACCTGGGAAATGGGTCAACTAGGCATTGCTGGATTTGTTACAAGATTTAATACTGTGTCCTATTTGTCTATAATTATTTAACTAAAAAAAATGCGCTAATAAGTAAATTTATTACGAATAACTCAAAAACTATTTGTCATATTTTAACTAAATTTTTATGGGACTACACCAGAAGCATTACCACATAAGAAAACAATCATCAAAATTCGTTCACCCATTAACACACATAAAAAGTATAATTGAATTGATATCTTTCGGTTAAATACCATTAACTCCCATATATTTATATATCACTAAGCCATCGTAGCGCAATGGGACAGATTGTAACTGTTAACACGATTGACTGTAGGTTCGATTTCCTCTCCTGTTCGATTTCCTTTTTTGTCTTTCCACTTTACACCTGATGGTAAGTGGTCCTTCGCCCATGGACATCTACAACAGGTGTTGTAAATGCGTTGCCGACCTTGTGTTCAGATGGGAGGGAGACGAAATAATGTAGTGGCCGCGGCAGTTCGCCATTGGAACCACCACATTCTGGGGAAGGGATGGGTGGGAATAGAGAAAATCCTGGCTTACATGTCATCAAACCGGACCTCTCGGGTGAATGATTGTTTTTAAATAACTTTCATTTCCCCGCTCTGGTAAAACAAAGCGCGGCGTTGAGTTACGTCACTTAACATACAATATCTCGAAAATACAAACCTTTCAAGACATTGATTAGTTTCAATTTTATATATAAATTCTTTTATTATGTTACTCTTTTAAACTAAAAATGTCAATTTTTTTTTTCATCCTATAAAATCATAAGGCCTATTAATATTTAAAAACATGTATATGCAACTCGATTTATCAACTTATTCACGGCTGTATACAGATATAATTAATAGTTAACATAAATGTAATTAGTTGCTTCACACACAATGTCCAGAGGGATGATGTAAGCCGCTCTTCATGTATTATTCCGGGATCGAATCCAAGTATAAATTGCTTTATTAGAGACAATGTATACGTGCGACCGAAATAAAAATAGATAATAAAAATGAATGACAAATAGATGACAAAAAAGTACACGACACGACAACACGACAGACACGCAAGGCCTCAATTTGGCGGAAAGTGGGGAACGGAAATGTTGGAAGAGAATGGAGTGTCTTAACAATAGATTCTCTGGTTCCCTCTGCCTACCCCGCTATATGCGGGATACAGCGTGACGTTAAAAAAAAACATAAAAGTAAAATTATTACGAATAACTCAAAAACTCGTCAGATTATAACTTAAATTGGATGGTACCACTAGCTATCATATAAGAAACAGTCAAAAAAAAATGGTTTACTCAGTAGAAATACAATTGAATTAAGATAATCCTTGTTTTTTTGAAAGGGAACGGAGTGTCTTAACACTAGGCTCTCAGGTTCCCTCTGCCTCTCTTGCTATTTGCGGGATACAACGTGAAGCTAAAAAAAATGCAAATGCAGTGTAATACAAATAATTTAAATTTGATAATTTCCTTATCCAACTACATTACGATGATTGCAGGTTCATTCACCAGAAGAATGATCATATTTCAATCATTTTTATTTCCCTGCTCTAGTAACACGGAATGTTCCGATTAGATATCGGATAATAGAGAACGGAGTGTCTAATCACTAGTGACTCCCTGACCCTCCTATGCAAAAAAACGGGTGAAATCTAAAAATAACACCAGTCTTAGGTGTGCGCATATAACACGGTACGTTTCAAACTTATTAATTATTGGCGAGGCTGAATGAAAACAAAGGAACTGCTCTATACGAGTATATCTCCACTCTGGATTATAACGCTGATGGTTGGATTACTGTTTATTTTGTGTGGTTTCTAAAAATAGCTTGTAATTTATTATTAACATACATACATACATACATAGCTTCACGCTGTATCCCGCATATAGCAGGGTAGGCAGAGGGAACCTAATGAAGACACTCCGTTCCCCACTTTTCGCCGAATTGAGACATTGCGTGCTGAGTAGCGGAACTCAACGCTACGCTTTGCCTTGTTACCAAACCCAGAAAATGAAAAATTCCATTTCCTGGAGTGGGAATCGATCCCACAACCTGTTGCGTTTACAGTCGTATGCATGTGCCTCTGCGCCACGACAGGGTATATATTATTAATAACCGATTCCAAAAATAGAGGAGGGTATGATTTTGATGGCTTTTTTATGTGTGTTACTGCTTTATTTTTTACTGGGTGAACTAATTTTGATGTGTGTTTTCTTTATATGATAGCTAGTGGTACTGATGTAGTACCATTTAAATTTAGTTAAGATCTGACAGTAGTAGACAGTAGTTTATGAGTTATTCGTAATAATTTTACTTTTTAGCACATTTTGTTTGAAGTCAGTATTGTTTTTTGTTAAAACCTTAATTATACCATATCAAAATTAAGGCCGTCCTGGTGTAGTGTGACAACCTCTGCCTGTAGACGAGACTGGTTCTGGGTTCGGTTTCCAGTCATGGAATGATTATATTAAATTAATTTTGATTTCCTTGCTTTGGTAAAACAAAACGCGGCGTTGAATTTCGCCACTGAACACACAGTGTCTCGAACTATCGTAAACTAAAACTTTTTTCTAAACATTCTGTTCGTTTGCTTAAGCAGCAAGACTGACAATATTTAAATTATATTTTTTGTTATATTAATTTAATCAAGTTAAAAATGGTTACACAAACATACAAATGAGAAACATATAATTTTATTACTCTGAAATTTGTTGTGTAATATTTTGTGAAATATCATTGACAGAATAAAAACATTTTCAATCGATCTTTTCTGCCCAACAGGTATTCGTAGACATGGATATCTTCTACAAGCCACCGGTGATGCCCAACGCACCAGATGAGGGTACTCATCGGGTCAACGTAACACCTTCTAAAGGCAAAGACGTGGTTCCATCTGTTCACGTCGTACGCCAGACCCCCAAGCAAGGTACCCCAAAAGGAGGACGTGGGGGAGGAGCAGGAGGGTCAGGAGGTGCAGGGGGAGGAGCTGGAACCTCCGGATGCGTCTCTTCTACCCAAAGCTCTGCCATACAGTCAGAGAACGATGATGATACAGCTCTTGAAGACCTTCAGAGAAATATAGAGACTCTCGAACGTTCCTTGAAGAAGAATAAGAAGGACACTGTCATCGATATAGAGCCACACGAAACATCGCGCTCTCATAAGCTAAAAAATGCTGGGAAGCGTTTTTTACGGTAATTTGTTGTTTATATTATTAATATTTTTACGTACCAGAGTAGTGAGGGAGAAGCAAATGTCAAAACTCTCTGTTCTCCACTTTCAGCCCGTAATCGATCGCGTGTTGAGTGATGAATCTCTAAGCAACGTTTTGTCTTATCAGAGGAGAAAAATAAAAACAAATAAATATAATCATTCCCCCTAAAGACTATCGAACCCGTAACCAATCGCGCTTACAACAAGATATGGTCCCACTGTGCCATGATTACCTCATATTATTGTTATACATATATAATAATTATGGGAAAAAAAACATTTTAACGAGGTCTTTCCATTTTAGTCGTGGTCTTTCAAGTGGTGCTGAGAAGACCGTGACTATAGCACCGGAGGGAGAACGCAAACGTTTATCCCCATTGAAGAGCGTACGCAACTTGATGCGTCTGGGAAGGCGTCATAAGGAGCCCATCAGCAGTGGGGATGAGGAGCAGGGCCTCCTTGATGACGAACGAGCTGGGCCGTCTTCGGAGAACGATAGGCCAACCAGCCAGGAGTCCATAAGATCTGAGGATGTTCTCCTTGATTCTCGTCGCCCTCAGGAGCTTCCGAGGATTGTTAAAGTGTAAGTATATTTCGATTTTTTTATGTATTTTAATAGGAACTACAATAAATCCGTGTAGTACCATGGATACAACTTTACCAAATCTTAAAAGATTATATAAACAGAATGATTAGATCTCTCTTCTTAGGCAATATGTAATAAGTTGCATTAAAAGAAATCGATATTTCTTAAAGGAAAAAAATTAGCGCGTAGCACTACAGCTAGAGCGAACATAGTGTCAATACACTCTGCTCTTTACATTCTACCCGAAATCGAAGAACATTACGAATTAAGTGCCAGACCCTAACGCCACACCATATTTCACCAGCGCGAAGAAACGAAAATAATTTAAACACAATCCTTTCCTTAAATGGGAACGAACCCAGAACCAAACAAGATTACAGTCAAACTTAGTCAAAATAAGCTAAATTTCCATATTCACTTACTAACTCAAAATCTGCTCACAGTAGGCGCATGATGGATGCCGCCGGACCCGCGGCCTTGAGAAGCGCTGACTTCCAAGTCTGCATCACGATCATAGAGGCAAGGCAGCTAGCTGGACTCAACATGGACCCAGTGGTCTGCGTGCAGATTGGGGAACAACGCAAATATACCAGCGTGAAGGAGAGCACCAACTGCCCCTATTATAACGAAGTAAGTGTTTACTATACACATACATACATAGCTTCACGCTGTATCTCGCATATAGCAGGGTAGGCAGAGGGAACCTAGTGTTAGGACACTCCATTCCCCACTTTCCGCCGAATTAAGGCATTGCGTGCTTTGTATACTAAGGTAACGCGTTAACAACGCGTTGCCTACCAACATAAATGTCACTTTATATGAACATGGATGTCAAACCACGGTGTGTGTTACATTTATTTCATTAATTTAATATATTTTTTATGAATTATTTTAAAAAGACATCATCATTGTCTACTCCTTCGCTATATAAACTGTAAGTGTGCCAAGTTTCATGCCCCACCGTCCGCATAATGTTGAAAATTGCTTAAAACTTTCAAGTTATCTTTACAATAAATTCAAAAAACATGTCAAAAAAATGAACATTTAGGTACCTAAACCGTCATTTATATAATTTGAACTAATAATAGAACTGTTCTAAATAACTTGCTTAGAATAATTCGTTCCTTCACCATTGTGCCCGTCTCATTGTTACGTTACACAAAAGAATTGTTGAAACTCAGCAAAATGCTTATTAATTACGATTTTTTTTTCATATAAATACTCTTTACTCAAATCATAGAATAAGTTAAAATTTTATTTATGAAGCAACGTGGCTCAGTGGGACAGTGAATGTAAACGCGGTTGGTTGTGGATTCGATTCCCGCTCGAAGCAATATTCTCATTTCTCCGCTCTTGTAAATCTATATATTTTTCTAATGTATAATATACATCGTAAAATTTAATTCGTGTAGTAGCTTAACGCTTGTCGTGGCGTAGTAGAGGCACCAGCGTGCGACTGTAAGCACGACAGGTTATGGATTCGATTCCCCCTCCAGGAAATGTAAAGTTTAGTATATTCATTTCCTGTGTTTGGTAACAAGGCAATGCGCGGCGTTGAGTTCCGCCACTCAGCACACAATGCCTTAATTTGGCGGAAAGTGGGGAACGGAGTATCTTAACACGGCGGTTCTCAGGTTCCCTCTGCCTACTCTAGCATGAAGCTGCACAGAAACAGTAGTTTTTGCGTGAAAGACAAACAAACATTCTCATTTATAATATTATTAAGATAGTTGATGAAATAACAGCAAAAGCTAACTAATATACAAAGCTAAAGCTCGCTAAGTAATTCGTTCCTTCTAAGAACTCGACTCGAGCTTTCATCGCTTAAAACTATTGAAGTCATTGACAAGAACTATAAGTTATCTTAAAGTTAACCGAATATACAATAAAGTTCGCGTTTAAATTAGTATTATGTTGAAATATCATAAATATTATTAAATTCGAATATTATGAACGCGGCGAACGGAGTGTCTAGACACTAAGTACAGCTATCTAGACTAATATATAAAGCTGAAGAGTTTGTTCGTTTGTTTGAACGCGCTAATCTCAGGAACTATTGATTCGAATTGGAAAAATCTTTTTGTGTTGAATAGACCATTTACCGAGGAAGGCTTTAGGCTATATAACATCACGCTACAACTATTAGGAGCGAAGAAATAATGGAAATTGTAAAAAAAACGGGGAAAATTATTCATCCTTGAGGGCTTCCGTTGTGTGCGCTGCGAAAACGCTTACCAAAAATATATATATGAAAGAGTTATATGTCATATATGATGCACTTATTAATTTCCATTGGCCACGCGAGTGAAGTCGCGGGTTATAGCTAGTATGGAATAAAGTGTGAAAAAGTAAAAATAAAATAAAATAATGACAATATTACCTTTATAGTAAAGCAGAGTGGGCAGAGAGAACTTAATCTTGCCCGGTTTTCAGACATGGCATATTGAAGGGCGGAACTTAACGCCGCGTTTTGTCTTACTATTGCGAGAGGAAAAAAATCTATATATAAATACATGAAACACAAAATTTTGGATCCCTTTTTACGAAAATTACGCGGACGGAGGAGCATGAAATTTGGCACACTTATAGTTTATATAAACAAGGAATGCGAAATGCTAACATTTTTTTAAAATAATGCATAAAAAGTATATTAAATTAACAAAATAAATGTTACACACACTACCTTGGCTTGATATCCATGTTTATATAAAGTGACATATACATTGCTATAGACAACGCGTTGTTAACGCGTCAATGGGGACGCTAGTATATCTAAGTACGATCACTTTTTTTAGAAACTTACTTAGTCATTTATTCACCCTATAAATAAAGTAATCCTAATGCCAGTTAATATTTAAAGAAATTTAATATACAACTCGACTTATCAACATATTAACACCTGGAACTGTTAATAATATATTATTAATATAATTTCTTTGTCCGCAGTACTTCGTGTTCGACTTCCACATGCCGCTGATTATGATGTTCGACAAGATCATCACACTATCTGTAAGTACTTATTAATTTCTCTTTTTTTTCTTTGTTTTTTTAACTTCACGCTGTATCCCGCATATAGCAGGGTAGGCAGAGGGAACCAGAGAACCTAGTGTTAATACACTCCATTCTCTTTCAACAATTCCGTTCCCCACTTTCCGCCGAATTGAGGCATTGCGTACTGAGTGGCGGAACTCAACGCCGCGCTTTGCCTTGTTACCAAACCCAAGAAATGAAAATACTAAAATTTTACATTTCCTGGAGTGGGAATCGAATCCACAACCTGTCGAGTTTACAGTCCCACGCTTGTGCCTCTGCGCTACGACAGGCGCATTTCTTACAAGAATTTTTGCTAGATTTTCCCTATTCCCTATCTCATCATCCCAGAATGTGGTTCCGATGGCGGACTGTCGTAGCCACTATACTATCTCCCGTTCTAACTGTACCCTCTTGGCTGGCAACACATTCATAACTCCCCTGGTGTTGTAGGTGTCTATGGGCGATGGTTACTACTTATCGTCAGGTGGATCCTGCTCGTTTGCCACTTTTTATCAATAAAAAAATAGCTTTTATCGATATATAAATTAATAATTTGTCAATTAAAATAAAATATGTCAGTATTATCAGTAATGTAATATAGATCTTACAATCGATATTTTATTTTTACGTTACTTTTTATTCTAAATTTGGCTTAAAGATATTTTTTTCTAATAATACTGTGGCTCTCTAAATGCAATGCGAACGTCCTTATTCCTGCTATGGGGTTGTTATTAATTTTGCATATTTAAAGAAATTATTAAAATACAACGCCTATCGTGGCGCAGAGGGACAAGCGTGTGACTGTAAGACACTCCGTTCTCCACTTTCCGCCGAATCGAGGCATTGCGTGCTGAGTGCCGGAACTTACTTGCCTTGTTACCGAGGAAAAGAAAATACTAAACTGTTACATTTCCTGGAGTGGGAATCGCACCCACAACCTGTCGCGTTTACAGTCGCACGCTTGTGCCTCTGCGCCACGATAGGCGTTGAAAAAATGTTAATTCGGTTAAAAATATGTTAGATTTCAGGCTTAGTAAATAGTATTAAAGAAAACAATAGTTCTTAATTTCAATTGACATATTTAAAACAATATTTAATAATTATTTCGACAAATATTCAATTTTCGAACTTAATTTTACAAAGTTACTGTAGTTTGTAGTCATTTATATATTTTTGAATAGTAATATAAATAAGAGGCCTATCGTGGCGCGGAGGCACAAGCGTGTGACTGTAAACGCGACAGATTGTGGGTTCGGTTCATAAGCCAGAAAATGAAAATATTAAATGATGTTTAGTATTTTCATTTCCTCGCTCTAGTAACAAGGTAAAGCGCAGCGTTGAGTTCCGCCACTCAGCACGTAAAGCCTCAATTCGACGGAAAGTGAGCAGCTGAAATCTTGACAGAGAACAGTGTGTCTTTACATTCTGGTTCTCTGCCAACCTTGCTATGTACGGGAACAGCTAAAAAAAATGTTTTAATATGTTTTCTACATTTTTAAGTAACAATTATTAAAATTTTAACAAAAAAAGGAATACGACTTCAAATAAAATACACAAGAAGTAAGATTTACGAATAACTCAAAAACTAATTGTGAGATCTTAAGCAATTTGAATGGGACCACGTCAGAAGCACTAGCTATCATATAAAAAGAAATCATCAAAATTGGTCCATCCAGTATGCATTAATTTGCATAAAAAATACAATCCAAAAAGCAAAATTGAGAATTTCTTTTTTAAGTCTGCTAAAAAGAATACACTCACCTTATGTTACTCTATTTAATTTTTTTTGTCTATTATTTATATATATTTTTTATATTATTTACGGCTGTCGTGGCGCAGAGGCACAAGCGTGCGACTGTAAGCGCGACAGGTTGTGGGTTCGATTCCCACTCCAGGAAATGGAATTTTTCATTTCCTGGGTTTGATAACAACGCAGCGCGGCGTAAAGTTCTATCACTCAGCACGCAATGCATCAATTCGGCGAAAAGTGGTGAACGGAGTGTTTTAACACTAAGTTCCCTGTGCCTACCCTGCTATATGCGGGATACAGCGTGAAGCTATGTATTTAAGTATGTAAAAAAGAAACAAAATTACAATTCAAGCCGAAAATTAGTCAATCATCCCAAATCTTCCTTACATCAGCACTTTCTGACTGCCAAATCAATATTCACCGTCAATATGAGGCCAATTCAGCAATTTTCTTTTATAATAAAAATAAATGTTGTATTTAAAACATAATTAATTGAATGGCCAATTATCAAACAAAACAATATGTCAAATAAAATATACTTCACTCGCATGGGGATGGAAATGGTGAAATTGACATTAACGCTAGATGGAGCATATTCATACATTTATAATAAACTAGCTGTTATCCGCGGCTTCGCTCGTGGTCAATGCCAGTCCATACTACGTACTATAATATATAGTGCGTATATGCGTTCATTATGCGTTATAAAATTTTATTTGAAAAGAGCAATTGATGAGTTTCTTGCCGGCTCTTCTCAGCAGAACTGCCTTCCGAGCCGGTGGTAGCTACCGTTAGGACTGACACTCCTAACATCTTTCGTAAATTGACGATTCAAAAGTGCTTGTAATAGCCTATTTGAATAAAGAATATTTTGATTTGATTTTAAAGTTTTGAAGTAGGTAGGTTTTCTAATTTTTCGACAAATAATAATATTTGCCAAAATATTTGAAAAAAAAGAAACGAAAAAAGTACCCTTTTGATAATTAACTTTGTTGATATGTCTAAGATTATGTATGCAGAGTTTCATGATCATCGGTTGAGTAGTTTTGGGGAGAAATTGTTAAAACATACTTACATTCATATTTATAATATTAAATAAGGTTATATATAATTCAGTTTTTACGTGAAAAAGTACGATTACAAAAAATATAGCAAGATGAGGAAGATGTCAAGATATTGATGTATTTATTACCCGAATTCAAAAAAGACGAAAGTTATCAATTCTACTGTATTTTTCTTTTATATGTGTTACCTACCTAACATATTTTTTTTTTTTTTTTTTAACTTCACGCTGTAACCCGCATATAGCAGGGTAGGCAGAGGGAACCAGAGAACCTAGTGTTAAGACACTCCGTTCTCTTTCAACAATTCCGTTCCCCACTTTTCGCCATTCCGTCATTCATTATTTTTTACTGGGTGAACTAATTTTGATCATTTTTTATATAATTACTAATACTTCTTTAAGACCTGATGAGTAGTTCTTGAGTTATTCGTAATAATTCTATTTTTTATTGCATTTAATTTAAAATCTGTTAATTTAAGCTAACTAAATATATATTCACGTATTTCCCATTCGTAACGTAGTTACTAAAGTTAGTTAGTAAACTACAGTCGGTATCACTGAGTGAATGATATGACTCAGTGTGAAAATGTTCAGTGTTAGTTTAGTCTTGTTACGCAAAGTTGTTACATTACTTAACATGTCATGTCCTTAAATGGGTCTAAACTTTAAAGTATGGGACGTGTTTATTAGCCATTATGTAAACGAAGTTATCTTTTTTACCATTTATATGCTTTTTTCGCGTACTTATGTAAGAACAGAACATACATACATACATAGCTTCACGCTGTATCTTGCGTATAGCGGGGTAGGTAGGAACCTTTGTTAAGACACTCCGTTCCCCACTTTCCGCCGAAATGCTGAATGCCGGAACTCAACGCCGCGCTATGCCTTGCTACCAAACCAGGAAATGAAAAATTCCACTTCCTGAAGTGGGAATCGAACCCACAATGATCTGTTTTTACGGCCAGATTTAATCCGACTACTATGATAGTCTTATTTTTTATTTAAGAAAACTCTTTGCACTATAATAAATATGAGATTGTATATAAATAGAAACCCATGTAATACATACATACATAGCTTCACGCGGTATCCCGCGTATAGCAGGGTAGGCAGAAGGAACCTAGTGTTAAGACACTCCGTTCCTCACTTTCTCCAGAATTGAGCTATCATATAAAAAAGAATCATCAAAATTGGTTAACCCAGTAAAAAGTTATACGGTAACACATATATATATATTTGACGTACATGCTCCTCTTCGACCGGTCAAATTAAAACATCTCCCCGCTCCATGGTTGACGGATGATATTAAAGCTCTCATGTTAAAGAGAAATAGGGCTAAAACTAAATATAAAATGCGTCCTACAGATACAAACCTAAGCAAATACAAAATACTACGGAACCGATGTAGAAAAACCTGTAGAGACGCCCAACGCAAACACATACATGACTCTGTAAGCAATAATAGCCCTGCTAATGTATGGAAATTTTTTGCCACTCTGGGTATTGGACGCCAGCGTAAAACGATAAGTGCGCTCATTAACGACAGAATGGATCTTGATCAACTTAATAAGCATTTCACGACTGTAAATCTCTTAAGCCAAAGCGTTAAATCCAGTACTTTATCATCGCTCTCCTTACTATCTCGTCCCTCTTTTACTCCCTTCAGTTTTCAAACGGTGACTGAGAAGGAAATTAAACAAAATATAATTGCTATAAAGTCTGACGCAATTGGCACTGATGGAGTGAGCCGCAAAATGGTCCTTCTGACTCTGAACATTGTGCTTCCAACACTTTGTCATATTCTTAACCACTCTCTTTCTACCAATTCCTTCCCTAGTCCTTGGAAATCTGCCTATGTCATTCCCATACCTAAACTTTCCAACCCTACATCCTTTACACACTATAGACCAATTTCTATCCTTCCTTTTCTGTCCAAAGTACTCGAGAGAATTGTACATCAACAGCTATCTTCTTATCTCACAAAAAACAATATTTTATCACCTTTCCAATCTGGTTATCGTCCAGGACACAGCACTATTACGGCACTCAATAAAGTTTGTGATGATATCAGAAAAGGCATAGATAATCATGATATTACCGTACTAGCATTATTAGATTTCTCTAATGCTTTTAATACCATAGATGTCGACATACTTATATCTGTACTTAAATCCATCAACATATCATCAAACACTGTTGAATGGTTTTGTTCTTACCTAAACAACCGTGAGCAGTGCACGCGCATTAATGACAAACAGTCCTCATACTGCCGTCTCAGTGCTGGTGTACCTCAAGGTGGTGTACTTTCTCCGTTACTTTTTTCCATTTTTATAAATTCCATAACTTCTTCACTTTCCTTGTCCTTTCATCTTTACGCTGATGACTTGCAGATTTATACGACTACGGCAGTTGATGATGCTGTTAACGCTATCGAGCGAATTAATATCAACTTAAATATTATTAATACCTGGAGCAAATCAAGTGGCCTGTCTATAAATTCCAGCAAGTCTCAGTTGTACATCCTTGGCAGTCCCAAGCAGCTCTCCAAATTAGACTATTCCCTCCTTCCTTCCGTAATGCTTGATAATTGCAAATTGGAATTTAGTACTACTGTGAAAAATCTAGGTATCAGGATGGATAGTTCTTTAACATGGGCGCCTCAAGTAGCTGAATTATGTCGTAAGACATATTTTGCTATTGGAAGGATGAAGAGGTGGAAAAATCTATTGCCACACAAAACTAAAATAACTTTAGCTCAATCTCTTCTGTTGCCCATACTTGACTATGCCGATTCCTGTTACCTGGATTTATCACAGAGATTACTGAATAAACTTGAACGCCTCCAAAACTTAATAATACGATTTATTTTTTGTTTGAGGAAATACGACCACATTTCTCAATATCGAGTTCGACTGAATTGGCTGTCCATGAAACATCGACGCAATTATCACGCCCTCATCCTCTTGTACACCGTTCTGTACCTACCTT
>JAKGSA010000002.1:240059-288856 GCA_033558755.1 Philaethria dido
AAAACCACAATCATGCCTCAGCCACCATATTCACCGGATTTGGCCCCATGTGACTTTTTCTTGTTCCCAAAACTAAAGAGACCTATGAAAGGACGGAGATTTGCAACGATTGAAGAGATAAAGACTGCATCGCTGGAAGAGCTCAAGGCTATACCGAAAAGTGCTTATGAGAAGTGCTTTGACGATTGGAAAAACCGTTGGCATAAGTGTATTGTATCTGAGGGGGATTACTTTGAAGGGGAAAACATAAATATTGATAAATAAATAAATATTTTTTCTTAAAAATACAAAGTCACCTTACTTTTTGAACACACCTCGTATTTAAATTTCTTCCTAAATTAAAATAAATAAAAAGTTTTATTCTAACTGGCTTTAAAAGGGAACAGGTTGTCAATTCGGCTGTATTTGTTTTATGTGTGTTATCGCATACGTTTTACTTGGTGTAACAATTTTGATGATTCTTTTTTGTATATGATAGATAGTGATTTGGATGTGGTTCCATTTAAAATTCGTTAAGACGAGTAGTTTTTGCGTTATTCGTATTAATTTTACTTTTTAGTGTATTTAATTTGAAGTCAATTTTCGTTTTGTTGCAATAATCTTTTTTATTTTTTTAACATCACGCTGTATCCCGAATATAGCAGGGTAGGCAGAGGGAACCTGAGAACCTAGTGTTAAGACACTCCGTTCTCTTTCAACAAATCCGTTCCCCACTAATTAAATAATTAATAATATTCCATATATAAAAAATTGCATATTTTGGTGTTTCCAAATAAATAAATAATGTCATTTTCATTTTATTAAAAAGGAATAATAAATAAAATTCAATTATTACAATAACATAGAGAGAACGGGGCTAATTACAACTGATTACCGCAAGCTCATACCTAATGTTACTTATTACAAACAGCCTAAGGCATACTTGTGTAAGGAGAAACAGCGGTCGAACACATTTGAGGGTATATTCATTTTGAGAAACAGAAACATTTAGGTCGTTTTTACTAGATTGGTGTTATGGTGCAGTGGTTAGTTGTATAGGAATGTAGGTTCAATTCTCTGTCAGGATAAGTAATTGGAATTTTAAAGTGGAGGAACGGAGTGTCTTAACACAAAAAAATCCTCTACTACAACCAAACGAATTTTTGAAGCCACAACCAGAAATTTTCCATGATATTTTGATTTCTAAAAAATTTTTCATTTTCAGATCGTCAATTTTATCATAAATGGGCTCTTCTGACTGACCCGGATGACGTCACCGGCGGCGCTAAAGGCTATCTCAAATGCGACATCAGTGTCATCGGAAAAGGTGATACCGTGAAGATACCGCAAAAAAGTGAAAAAGATGAGGATGACATTGAGGCGTAAGAATATATATTTTTTTAAATCAAAATATTCACTTTTAAAGCATTCCATTAATAAAATCATCTCTTTGCTAAGCCTTTAACAGTGTAACGCAGCAAGTTCGAGATTTTATATAAATATTTTTTTATACGCTTTTTATTTTCCTTTCTTATAACCGCTTCAGATGGCTGGAGTCGAAAAGTTTACCTTTTACCTTAACTTACCTTTAACTATTAAATTTCAATGATAAATATAGTGGAATTTGAACCCTAAAATGTAGGCAGCCGCATTAAATAAATTGCTATAGCTAAACGCTTATTTAATAAAAAAGTGTATCATTTCTCATTACACAGATCAGACATAATAAACTTTACGTATAGAAAGCAACCTCTGGAAGCTTTCCCTAAGCCTAAGCCTGAGCCAAAGGAAAGTCCAAAAGAAAAAGAAAAGAAAAAATCCAGAAAACGATTTTTCTTTTTATAAATTATAACATGTATCCACATATACATTATATTGTTAATCAAAACGTTAGTTAAAATCCTGAATAGAAGTACACTTTACGTTTTAGAGCAGAAACCCGTAGCAAAGTAGTTTGAAGTTAGCGAAAATAAATACACAAAATTGGTGTATATTTTTCAACGAAATTAACTCAGAGCTTAGTACTTAAATATTCCATAATGCAAGGTCGAGACCCTCGCTTTAGAACGAGTTACCTTTTTAATTATTTTCTCTAACATTATTCATATGATATCTTAGTTTGTAACAAATTTGCTAATTTGAATATAAATAAACAACAGTAAGCTTGAAGCTGTTTTAAATTTAATATATTTATTGAAAAAAATTTAAAATTAATATAGTATAGTAGTATGGTTTTCGACATGAATCTTGAAAAAGAATTATAAATTCTTAATTATTTGTATCACAATATCTATTGTACAACTAAAATACTAGATTTTATAAAAAAAAAAAATCATTTCAATGGTTTGAAAGAATCATTTTTATACTAGAAATACTGAATATATAAAAACATTTGAACAATAAGCGTGAGTTCAAATAAAAAATATTAATATGCCTTGTGACCCTAACAGTAAGCTCGTAGAAACATCATCTATTCATTTGACCATTGAGCTTTTTGAAAAGGACTTATTTATTACTTTAAGACCTAAAAGAAAAAAATCAACTACAAATGTATAATAAAATTGACAACTGCTTACAATATTTTTACAATGGAAATTGGTATACTTCAAAAGCTTCATTAAAAAGCTTCGAAAGCTTCGAAAGCTTTATTAAAAAGCTTCGAAGGAATGTTTTTAATATTATATTTAAAAACTATTATATTTCTGACCATATTTAGAATACCATACAAAATTTTAGCTCTTGGCCTCAGGCTTGACAACATTTTCTTTTACTTCATACAATAATTGTTTAATTAAATGCTATACAAACAGTCGCCTGCAGCTACAAGCATTACGCAATAAGCAATATGAAATTAATTTTCATAATAATGTTAACAATTTTGCTAACTTCAAAAAACTGTTTTAGATATTCCTAAATATTCTAATTATCAATTTATGTGAAACATTTTAGGTTTACCTTATACGTAGTGATTATAAATGTATAACATTTAGACATTTGATGTTTAGAGTCACTATATTATTAATATATTAATTTATATACTTTTTTAATTTGATTTTAGAAGAGAAATTCTCGATTTAAAAAATAATTGCAAAAATTATATTCAATATGTATTCTTTCTTAAATAGACATTGAATGTGTATTTTGTTTCTTAGAACAATATTCTAATTTATTATAAAAACGCTTTCACAATATAACCACGCAAATAGAATTAATCACTTATAACAAATATGTGTTTATTCAATATTACTTAATCATAATATTTAATCATATCGAAATAATCATTATATATTAATCATTATATAATAATAAGAATATAATCATTAGAAATGATAGCAGCGTCTATATACCTAGCTGTTTATTCTGTATTCAAATTTTTTCTCATACTATCATTTAGGTAAGCTTTTTTTTGATTCTTCTTGATTCCTCTTGACTCTTTCTACTTTTTGTAACTATTTTCTTTTTTATCTCAAATTTTCATACTTTCACCTAGATTTGTAATGCATGTTCTAATTTTCAAAACTAATCCTTCGTTTGTGTCACATGTATTGTTACTCAATATTTATACTATGTGTAATTTTTAATAACCCATTGTCATTGTGTATGTTAATCAATCTATGTAACTTTATCGAAATAAAGGAATAAAGAAATTTCTGTCACCTTTCTTTTTCACCATTCATTTTATACCTTAGTATTTAGTTACATTTTCAACTTCACTCAGAAATGACAATTAATACTAACTGACATTATATCAGTACTTATTAATTTGTGCTGATATAATATTAGTTAAACATAAATTGACGTCTCTGTGTGTGGTTGTTTGATATAAATCGAAAGGCTCATTTACAAGGAGAATTTTAAATATAATGAAAAAGAAGAATAAAGTGACATTAATATATATTTATCGGATATTGTTTAAGAGGACTAACGAGTATTTAAGCTATTTTTTTTTAAATAAAAACCTAATTTGCGTACAATTTAATTCGCTAAGCATTACTCATGTATACTATTTGCAATCGATATTGCCTATCTTTATATTTTTACAACTTATTTTTAAGCTTAATTATGAAAAAATGCAACGCAGTCCTTTCTTTTGTCATTTTATGAAAAACTACTGTCCCCGTTGACGCGTTAATAACGCGTCCTAACAACCTATGTATATGTCACTTTATATAAACATGCATGTCAAACCATGGTAGTGTGTGTAATATTTATTTTATTAATTTTATATATTTTTTATGCATTCTTCACTAAATGAAGTATAAGTGTGGAGAATTTCAAGCTCATCCGTTCGAGTAATTTTCGTAAAAAGGGGTACAAAGTTTTTGCTTCACGTATTTATATATAAATATTTTCTTAAG
The DNA here is from genome assembly GCA_033558755.1 of Philaethria dido. NCBI lineage: Eukaryota > Metazoa > Arthropoda > Insecta > Lepidoptera > Nymphalidae > Philaethria > Philaethria dido. Next base: position 244,397 of record JAKGSA010000002.1, read on the forward strand.
ATAGCAAAAGATATAGCTATACTTAGATACTCAATTTAAGTACTTTTTAATATTCGAAATAGTTATACCATTTAAAATAATATTTATGGTTATTTAGTGAGTTATTTGTCATTCACTTTCCATTTTCTGTCCAGTACCTAAGGCAAAGCGAAGACCAGAAACCTATATATATATTGCCTAAATAATGATAATATTTGAATACAAATCATTGGTATAACAGCCTCAATGTAAATGAGCTTTAAGATTTAAATCATTAAAAAAAGAACATATTTTTTTTGTATTGTCAAAATTTATTTCAAGAATATGTTAGTTTCACTAATTGGCATTTAATGATAAGTTTGGCTTTTGCGATTGTCATTTATGTAATAAAACTATTTTTAATGATTTTTATATATTTGTTAAAAATATATAAAAAATATTAAAATTAGTTATTTAACAATTGTTTGTTTTTCTATCGTCATACCTCATTGCTTGCTAAGCGATATTGGTTAAGATACAAGAGTCTACGGTTGTTGACTCTAGGGATTTTTTTATTTTTCACTCTCCGCGCACTTACAAGGCATTATTTACTATGTAACGGAGCTTAACGCCGCGCTTTCCTCAACCAAGACCAAAAAATAATTAAAATAATCATTTTCCCAAGTAAGAAACGAACATACAACATCACAATCGATAATAATGTTTTCTAAGATGTCCAAATTTTAAACACACGTGACGATAAAAAAATTTACAATTGTCCACTGAAATTTCCTCCAATATTAACTGTGTATTTTCATTAAAAATCTTTTAGGAATTTGCTTCTACCAGACGGAGTGAACATAGAACGGCAACGCGCTCGTTTCGTAGTCAGGATTTATAAAGCAGATGGTTTGCCTAAAATGAACTATAACATCGTGGCCCAAATGAAGAGGGCTCTCGGAGGTGATCTACGAGATATGGTGGACCCTTTCGTCCAAGTTTCGTATGCTGGAATGTCTGTAAGTTGGCCTTTTCATACTTTAGAACAAAACAATACAAATTTTGAAGGAAATTTAAAAGATTGGTAACAACAAGCGCGGCGTTGAATTCCACCACTCAGCACGCAATGCCTCAATTCGGCGGAAAGTGGAGAATGGAGTGTCTTAACACTAGGTTCTCAGGTTCTTTCTGTCTACCCTGCTATATGCGGGATACAACGTGAAGCAAAAAAAAATGATTAAAAGATTTTGAAATTTGAAACACAGTGTCTTATTTTCTACAGCTTCACACCTTTTTATTGGAGGGTATTAAAGTTAGAGACAATCTAGTGTCAAGACACTCCGTTCTCCCCTTTCCCAATCTTAAGACATTACATGTTGAATGGAGGAATTGAATTGGAAAGAGCAGAGAAATGAATTTGATTTAGATATAATCATTCCCCGAGTGACAATCGAAGTAACAACCAACGTTGACAGTCAGATGGTTTCCCACTGCGCCACGATAGTGTTTCATAGCATAGCGTCTTACTTTTTTTGTTTCACGCCATATGTCGCCCATAGCAGGGTAGGCAAAGGAAACCTGAGAACCTAGTGTTAAGACACTCCGTTCTCTTTCAACAATTTCGTTCCGTCCTATTTTCGTTTTAATATTGCTAACTTTTTTATCTATCAATACAATACATACATAACTTCACGTTGTACTCCGCATATAGCAGGGTAGGCAGAGGGAACCTAATGTCACACTCCCTTCCCCACTTTCCGCCGAATTGAGGCATTGCGTGCTGAGTGGCGGAACTCAACGCCGCGCTTTGCCTTGTTACCAAACCCAGGAAATGAAAAAAATTTATCTATCCATGTTTACTTTTCAAAACTTTTGACCTATAGCTTATTTGACGGATGCAGAAACATAAAACGTTACTTTAATTTTCTAGGTAACATATAAAATATATATTTTCCTCCTCATCTTCTAAGTGTATCGAAATTCTACTCTTATATATAAACTATAACAAAATGGACGAATTCGTTCAATATCTCTTTTTATGTACTTATTACTTATAGGGTTCGATTCCCACTCCAGGAAATGTAATTTTTCATTTCCTGTGTTTGGTAACAAGGTAAAACGCGGCGTTGTGTTCCGCCACTCAGCACGCAAATTCCTCAATTCGGCGGAAAGTGGAGAAGGGAATTGTTGTAAGAGAACGGAGTGTTTTAACACTAGCTTCTCAGGTTCCCTCTGCCTACCTCGCTATATGCGGGATACAGCGAGAAGTTAAAAAAAAAATACATACAGTGAAAGTAATTCTCTTAACGCTAACAAGATAGTAGCGGATACTTAAAGATTTAAAGAGTAATTTTAACCAACTTCTAAAAAGAAGTAGTTATAATTTGACAGATCTTTTATGTATAACTTTTTAATTGGTGAACCAATTTTTATGATTCCATTTTCTAGTTCTTCTAATGTGGTCCCAATTTAAAATTATTAAATAAACGCCTGTCGTGGCGCAGAAGCACAAGCGTGCGACTGTAAACGCGACAAGCTGTGGATTCGATTCCCACTCCAGGAAATGTAAAAGTTTAGTATTTTCATTTCCTGGGTTTTGGAACAAGACAAAGCGCCGCGTTGAGTTCCGCCACTCAGCACGCAATGCCTCAATTCGGCGGAAAGTGGGGAACGGAGTGTCTTAACACTAGATTCTCAGGTTCCCTCTGCCTACCCTGCTATATGCGAGATACAACATGAAAATAAAAAAATATAATAAAAAAATAAAATTTATTTTCAAGTTATTCGTAATAATTTCCTTTGAAATCGGTTGTGTTTTTGTTAACTTATTTAGAGATAAATTTTAGGCAAGAACATCAGTAAAGAAGAACAGCTATAACCCGGTGTGGAACGAACAGATCGTGTTCAACGAGATGTTCCCACCGCTCTGCCAACGCATAAAGATCCAGCTACGTAACAACGTCACTATGCATCCGAATATCATTGGGACGCATTTTATTGATCTGAAGTCTATATCTCATGATGGGGAAAAAGGTATTTATCTTTCGGTAGTCATTTAAAATATATCCAGGCGTGAATATGTTGATGTATCTATAATAAATACATACTTTTACAGTGCAAGCATTTAAACTTTTTTACCTGAAAATATTTGATTTGCACAATTCTGTTTATTTAGCTGTAAATTTAGGAATCCTGTTGGATTATAATATTTTAAAAGTTGTATAGGCAAGTCGACTTATCAACCTATTCACGCTCGGTATAGATATTTCCATATAATTTTTTTATCGTTTTGATAATTTGGGACTTCTTTGTGATTCACAAAAATATGTCTACGAAAATATGAAATTTTATTTATTTTATGAACATTATAGCGGGGTTTCTACCTACCTTTGGGCCGGCTTACGTTTACCTTTATGGCTCCACTCGAGACTTCAGTCTTTTGGACTATCAAAGTGATCTAAACATGGGCATGGGAGAAGGAGTCGCTTATCGAGCAAGGTAAATTATAATTTAAGAATATACATTAAAAAAATATATTATTTGTTCAATCTTATATAAATCATACTTAACTACATTTCAGAGTACTCATATCTATCCGAACGGAAATTTTGGACACCATCGAATATCCTACATCAGAAGTTGAAGTGGAACCAATAGTTCCAGTCATTGACAACTCCTTCGAAAAGAACGAGGAATTCTTCTTATTCGCCACCATTTTGGATGTCAACATGGTTGACAGAAAAATAACGGATAAAACGTTACAGTTCGAGATCAGCATCGGCAACGCCGGTAATAATTTAGATGGTAACAATGTCGAGTCTCTGAAGAGACCCTTGGACTTGGGTACTGCCGGTCACGGTATTATACATTTGTTTTATAACATTACGTCAGATTTCCAAGTGCTAGTTGCCTTTTATAATGGCTAACAGAAAAGATTTTATTTCGTTGTAACTAATATTATGTTTGTACATGCATTTTTAAGAAGACATTGTTTCTTCAGGATACTGGCAAAGCCTATCGTTCCCGATGAAGGCGATTTCATGTAACAAGGAAAGGCAATATTACTACCTGCCGTACTGGGACACCAAGCAGTGTTTGCACATCCGCAGTATTTGGCCAGATCATCGTCGACGTCTGTACAACTCTAATTTGATAGCAGCTATTGTTGATCAGTTCGTAAGTAGTATTTACTATTCGAAGAATTGAAACTTTTTTAAATTAACAAGTTGCTTGTAATTGATTTAGAATTATTATAAAATTAATGTTTTTTTATATTTCATTTTAAAGGAGTCATCGATGAAAATTATTAATTGAATATTAATTCTAAGGAAATAACCTAATAATCATTTGACTTTCCAAACATCCTAATTTACATGTAACATTTAATAATTTTTGTATTTTTAGGAGGAAGGCCTGCTTGATGTTCAAAACGCAATCGAAATGGACGGAGGTCCAGACGGCACATGTGTTGCAGGCTTAAAATCTGTACTAGAAGCAGTTAGCGCTTCTTGTGCTAGATACGTGAAGCACATGGCTAATGCACCGCCCATCGGCAACACTAAATTAGACAGAGAGAGGCAAAAACTTTGCAACTACGAGATAGTAAGTATCTTATTAAATGTAAGCTCCTCAGAGAATGGTATATGGTTTAGCAAATTAATAAGCAATGTCAACCAATATAGTATTTAAAATATTAAAAAGTTCTATGATAATGTCGTTATTTTTTTTCCTGTATAGAATCAACTAAGTATTTCTACAAGAACTCTCAAGGCGCTTGTCACTAAACATTCATTAAAAGACCGTCTGAAGACTGCTTTCACCTACTTGTCCAGACTTAAGCATGTCTGTGAAGATGTAAGTATCATTCATATGATTCTGATTTTGTTGTCCTAACAAAGTCGAGTCGTTGTCTGTCAATCACTCAGTGACGGAAGTCATAATGATATATTTTCTAATATTTCCCACATTTCAGCCTCAACCCGCCATGCCTGATATCTTCCTTTGGATGGTGAGCAGCGGCAAGCGCCTGGCATATTACAGGTTTCCTGCAAGAGATCTAATTTTCTCTGAATGTCCAGAAGAAGCTGGCCGACTATGCGCAAAAGTGCAGAATATTATCTTAAAGGTAAAAAACTTAAGACAAATATAAAATAAAATTTATTTTATTGATAATATTCATTTACTACAGATACTAGTAATACTATAAATACTGTGCTATTAAATATATATTTTTGAAACTTTTCAACATTTTTTCTTACATAATTGTTTTTCGTTTTCCAGTGGCCGGGTAAAAAAGCTACCTCTCCCAGCGGTTGGGCCATACCTGCTAAAGTGAGTGTTTATCTGTGGCTTGGAGTATTACAAGATAAGCCACATTACATTGAGGGTCTACCGCCAGGCTACGAAACAACTCAAGAATTTAAATTTGCTGATCAATTAAGGATAAATCCACCTGTAACGATATATTACGGAGAAAAACATGTAAGCCTAAATTAAGTATTATTTTGTTATTATTATTCTATACAGTATATTAATTATCTTCGAGTTAAAATTATAGTTCTAATTTAAAATATGTTCATTTCCCGTTCAGGTTGCATAAAAAGGCAGAATACAGGAGGCGAAAGAAGATGCAAGAATAAAAAAAATATTAAAATATTTTTTATTGTTACAGTCGTTCCAAATGCGAGCTTACGTGTATCAAGCCAGGTCGCTGATAGGATCAGATTCATCCGGACTTTCTGATCCGTTTGCACGAGTAATCATCGGGGATTGCATACTCTCTACCCAAGTTATCGATGAAACATTAAGTCCTACGTGGGATGAAATGCTGCTTTTCAGAGATGTTTTACTATACAGTTCTATCGAATGGATCAAGGCTAACCCACCACCTATAGTCATTGAAATATTTGATCGAGATAAAGTTGGTAAAGCTGAATTCATCGGACGTACTTTGGCTACACCTCATATTAAAACTTTTGAAGATATCTACGCTACGGATAAACTGCCGCAGCCACCTCCATTAGAGTGGTACGAAATAACAAGAGGCGGCGAGAGGGCGGGGGAACTTTTAGCTGCTTTTGAACTACTTGAAATACCCAGACAAGATCCCTCAGCTTTACCAGACCTGCCACCTATGAAGGAGAGAAACCTTCTTCCTGATGAAGCCAATAAAGGGCCTGTTTATCCTGTCCCAATTGGAATACGCCCAACTCTCTCAAAATACAGAGTAGAAGTTTTATTCTGGGGCTTGCGGGATTTAAAACGAGTTCATCTTCTCAGTGTCGATAAACCAAGAGTTGATATTGAATGCTCTGGTCATATAATATATTCATCGGTGATCCAAAATGCAAGGCGCAATCCTAACTTTGCTAATCCAGTAAAATTTGTTGACGTAGAGCTCCCCGATCAGGACCTGTATCGCCCACCTTTGACTATTCGCGTCGTTGACTGCCGCAGCTTTGGCAGGATCACCCTAGTGGGCACGCACACAATTAATTCTATCCATAAATATATTTACACACCAAAAAGTAAGCGTGAACGAGACATTGAAGACAGAAAAAAATCGATGATTCAGCTTGATAACGTTGACTTGCGTGCTAATTGCATTATTCAAGATGATGTTTTTACCATTGAAAATGAAAGAGAGAGTTGCCCTCTGTTGATTCGCGAGGGACGTTGCACTATGACTTATGGCACACGCCGACCTGGCATTGCCAAGCAGATGATCAAGAATGAAATGAGGCGGAAAATCAGCACTGATTCATCAGTTGATCATGACGATAAGAGTAAGGACTGGTGGACTAAATATTTTGCTTCTATTGAGGCTATGATTGAAGACGAAAAGCAAAATAAGAGAAACCGCCAAAGCAGTATCCAGTCTGGATATCCTCAGCCATCTACATCCTCAGGTGTAGTTATTGAAGAAATTCCACGTGATGAAGTACATTCGCCTCGGTACGAACGCGACCGCAATAAGCGTCGTGTAACAGCTTCGCCAAAGCCTATTCTTAGCCCGACTACTTCAAAGAAGAACCAGATACCAAAATCGTCTCTAACTAAGGTATGCACAATATGCACTTATTACAATTTAGAATATAACTTAAGTCAGACAACAATTTAAATAATTCACACTTTCTCTCATACACATCTCTTCAGTATATATGTACTAAAAAATTATAGATATATCCACATGAACTTGAGGCCGTACCGGAATATGAAGAATTCAAGGAGTGGCTCCACTCCTTTGAATTGTACCGCGGTAAGAAGACCGGTGATGATGATGATAGTCGAGTAGTCGGTGCTTTCAAGGTACTTAACACTTTAAATATTATTTTGATAACAATTTACAACCTCCAAACGTCACACTTTTTACAAATAATTCTCCAAATTAGCTACATATTTTTTGTCCAACGTTTCTTCAATTTATTGTTTATGTTTCAGGGCTGCATTAAAGTATACAAATGGCCTATCCCAAAAGGAGTCAGCGATCATACGGTCATGGGATTTGACCTTAACCACGGCTTTTTCCAAGGTGTCCCCAATAACGATCCAATACACGTCCTGGTCCGCGTTTACGTCGTCAAGGCAACTGATCTACATCCAATGGATTTAAATGGAAAAGCTGACCCATATATTGTTTTGCATCTTGGCAGCAAACGCATAAGCGATAAGGAGAACTATGTATCCAAGCAACTGAATCCTGTGTTTGGTAAATGCTTTGAAATTGAAGCCACTTTCCCGCAAGACTCTTTGCTTACCATCCAGGTTTTTGATTGGGACCTCCTTGGAGCTGACGATTTGATTGGAGAAACTAAAATTGATCTTGAGAATCGCTTCTACAGCCGTCACCGAGCTACTTGCGGATTGCCTAAGAAGTATGAAGAGTAAGTATATAATTGTCTCCTTAGTAATAATACGAGTATAACCTTATCATCCTTTATAAATATTATAATAAACATCGTTGATACGTACTTTGTTCATATTTAAAATGATCTATCTCTCGTAGAGAGGGCTATAACAGATGGCGGGACTCCATGAAACCAACTCAGATCCTTGCCAAACTTTGCAAAGACGGGAAGCTTGATCCGCCAGTATATGAATTTGGTCGAGTGAGGGTTGGAAGAACAGTCTTTAACATGCCGATGGATGATCCTGAAATATTCTGCAACACGGATACCATAGAGGAACAGATGGCTTTGATTGTGCTTCATCGTTGGCAGGAGGTCCCACGCGTGGGAACTCATCTCGTGACTGAGCATATAGAAACTCGTCCTTTGTATAATCCTAATAAACCTGGTATATCTTATGTCCTACGACAATTAACTATGTCTTTTTTTATATTATTAAATAATATATGAACTTGCTCAAGAAATAATATTGTGACAATTTTTTATCCAGGTATTGAACAAGGCCGCTTAGAAATGTGGGTGGAACTTTTCCCCATGGACATGCCCCGACCCGGTCCCCCAATTGACATTTCTCCACGCAAACCCAATTCTTACGAAATGCGGGTCATCATATGGAACACAGATGATGTCGTACTCGAGGATGATGCTTTCTTCAGTGGAGAAAAGATGTCCGACATATATGTGAAAGGGTAAGACTCAGACGAAAATATGCAGAGCAGACTATTTTTAGTGATAAAATTAAAAAACCATATATAAGGCACTATCAGACGTATTAATTTGATGGTCTTTACAGGTGGCTTCGCGGTCCAGATGACTGCCAAAGTACTGACATACATTATCGTTCTTTGACCGGAGAAGGCAATTTTAATTGGCGTTTCATTTATCCATTTGATTACCTCGATGCTGAGGAACGTATTGTAATTTCCAAAAAAGAAACTCTTTTTTCTTGGGATGAAACACAATGCAAGATTCCAGCGCGCTTGGAATTACAAGTGTGGGATGCTGATCACTTCTCATCTGATGACTTTCTGGGTGAGATAATATATATTACTTATGTTTTTAAAAATGCTAAAAAGCAAAAAAAAAGATTTTGAATTACGTATATAAAATTGGAGAAGTCATAACTTAACATAAAACTTTCAGGTGCTGTCACCCTGGACTTGAATAGGTTCCCGCGCGGAGCCAAATCTTCTAACTTGTGTACGCTAGAAATGCTACGCAACGATGGCACTGTGCCCATGGTAAACATATTCCGCCAAAAGCGAGTCAAGGGCTGGTGGCCCTTCTTCATAAAGCGTGATACTGAGGAAATGGAACTCACTGGCAAAGTTGAAGCCGAAATTCATCTATTAACACGTGATGAAGCCGACAAAGCGCCAGTTGGATTAGGACGCAATGAACCAGATCCATTGGAAAAACCCAAGTAATTTAAATCACTTAACATTTTTTAAAGTGTTGAGCATAAAAAGCCTTGTTTTATTCTATTTAATATTTTTATATCAAAATATTAATTAAGTTTTTTTGCTTTCAGTCGTCCGGATTCTTCTTTCATGTGGTTCTTGAACCCCCTGAAATCGATACGCTACATACTGTGGCACAATTACAAGTGGAATATTGTCAAATACGCCGCCATCTTGTTCTTCATTCTATTCATTTTAATCTTCGTGTTTGCAATCCCCGGATACGCTATCAAGCGCTTCCTGGGTGCTTAAATGTTGAGCATATGAGATACTGTAAAAGATTTAACTATACCTGATTCGACATTCCCGGATATACGACAAAAGTTAAAAAATATGTGAACTTAGTAGTTATTGACTACAATACTTGGATATTTCATAATTGTTGACTGGACTGGATTTATACTTAAAAAATATAAAATTAGACAATTTCCCGGATATTCAAAGTTTTCACGGAGACTATATATGGTATAAAAAATGCTAAAATTCCAAAAATACATTTTTTGGATTTTAATGGACTACTGGATCTTACACTTCTCGGATTTAACATGAGATGTCTTTTTTAAGACGAAAGAGTTTATAGAAAGTCTATTAAAGTAGATATATAAGCATATTTAGTTGAATATTTTCTTGGAACTATCCAAAAAATCTTAAGTTAGTTCTTTATTTAGTAGTTTCCTTGGGCTTCAAAGAGTTCAGCTCAATTCAAAATTCTAAAATCATATATTGTAATTTATAAGAATTATATAAATTTTAAGAAAAAAAAAATATTTATTGAACTTCTACTGTAGGAAGAATATTTAATGAAACATTTCTTGGACATATCCAATTAGCCTTGAGAAGATTATTATTTACATCTTAATTCTTAGAAATGCTTAATGTTGTAGATTATAGGAATTAAATGGAAGTATTTATTGAAATTCTAATAGATGTAACTATATTTAATGGATTCTTTTTCTTGGATACCAAATCCACCATCTTTAATTCTTCCTCAAAAAATTAAGTTGTTACTATTTATGGTTAGATAACCTTTTACTTTCAGCTAAAAATATTTGAATCTATCAAAATTTGGACTGTAGTGTAGATTTTAAAAATTATAAAAATATATTTATTGGACTTCTCCAAGTTATTTATTGGAATGTTTTGTTTGGATACTCAATCCACCATTTCCAAAATATTATGTTATTATAATCTCTTATTTCCAGTAGTGGTTAACTTAATTTGACGTTTTAGGGACTTAAGAATCATGTGCTGTAGGTTATAAGCATTTTGAGAAAGTATACTGGACTTCTTCTAGCTGTAAGTGTATTTATTGGAATATTTTCTTGGATACTGAATCCGATACTTCTTCTTCAAGTTACTTTTTATCTTTCTCAAGAACTTTTACAATTCCAAAGATATAATTTTGGATCTTGTACTGTAGGTTATAAGACATATATTAAACTTGCACTAGATTTAAGCATTATAAGATTTTTCTGGTTTATTATACCCAAAGTCTTCTTGAAATGTTATGTTTTAATAATTTAATATCATATGTTGACTTTTTAGATTTTTGATTTATTGACTTAAATCTAATTTTGGACACTTCACTATTTTTAAATGTATTTACTGGAATTATTTCTTGGAAATTTCACTCAAACATATATCAATTTAATTTATTATTATTTACTCCCTTTTTAAATTAGTCTTTAAATCGAAAATTTAGAAATTTATTTTGGACTCTATACTGTAGATTATAAGATATATTAAAATTTTACTAGCTATAAGCATTTAATGGAACATTTATCTGGATACTAAATCCAACTCTTCTTTGAAATGTTTTATTATTGTTATTCGCTGTTATGTTTCTATTAGTTTATGAGATATTTATTTTATTGAGATACTTATTTGCATTTAATGTATGAGATACTTATTTTAAAGCTTCTGAAATTTAATTTTGGACTATATTGTAGATTTTAAGCAAATACATATAACCGTATGTAACTTTTATTAGCTCTAAGCGGATCTTTTCTTGGATACTAAATCCAATATGTCTTTAAAAAAAAATTATGACGTTATACTAATTTCAAATTTTAATTTTATTTAATTCAGAAATCTAGTCTTTTATTGTAAGTTCTATATATTTTGGACTTTATTAATTCAGTAGTTAATTTTTTGGATGTTTCGTTTCATCTAAATTTATCGAAAGTAGAATTGTTGTTCTTATTTATTAATACATTTTAAATAGAGTTTTGCTCACTTGATATGGTAATTGTTGTAGTGCGCCTTCTTTTCTCGGAAACCAAGGTTTAAATCTTGATGTTTAAATTATAAATATAATAACAATATATAATGGAAGTATATTTCAAGCATATTCAATAACATTAAGGAATATCTAATAAATAAAATAAATGTGGATGCTAGTAGACGTATCAACCTGTTCATGGCTCCTTACAACTTGAGAAGAAACTCCATAGCGCACCATGGATTCACCGCGTGGATGCCCATAGCGTTGCAGAGAGAGGAGTTTGGAGGGTGCCTGGTACCTACGACCCAACGTGTAGCTTTAAAGGGCCCCTTTAAATACTCATTAGCGTTCACCTCCACTGCCCGCGCTCCTCTCTCTCACAATCTCTATCTACTCCACATATTAACAGATATTTAGTATTAAATTTTAATCATGTTTGTTCTGCATGCTACGATTTATTATTGTCTGAAAGCTCTCAATGTATTAGATGTAGGCAAGTTATATTCAATAAACGTATTTACCCAATTGATGTTTTATTTAAGCACCCTTTTATAGCTCTACTAGTACTCGTATAAATGCGAATATTTGTGAGGATGTTATTCTTTTATGCAAAAACTACTGAACAGATCTAGATGAAACTTTACAGCAATAACAGGCTATGAATTAGAGATTTTAACTAATTTGACTTTAACGTTAGTTTATCTCTGAAAACAATGCTAACTGCATTGTTATAGGAAATAAGTTTATAATTGAGCCCAAACCCCTTGTAAAAAGCTTTAGAACATAGGTACATACACATGGTTCGATTACTAATATAGTTACACACCTCGTATATACGAGTATTTAAAAATCTTACATTAAATTGCTGCAATATTTCAAATAAAAATAGAACAAATATTGATATATTAACACTTTAATTTTGAAAAAAATAAACTAATCATTCAATTAACTATATAAATAAAAAAAACGGCAAATGCTAAAATCGCTGGAATATTTAAATTTGATATTACAATCAGCCACAAGGACATTTCCTACGTCTTCGTCTTCTTCGTCTACTGCATCGTCGTCTCGTACGTCTTCTCCGTCGCCGTCTTCCACACCTGCTCCTTCGTCGTCTTCCACACATCTCTCTTGCCACCCAATTCAAAAATTTTGATCCTTTTCTTTCCAAAAATCCCAAAGCAGTACCATTATCTAGGATAGAGGCAACAGTATTGCTAAGTTCTTCTGCCGGTTTTCCACTCTCTTCTTGCAAATGCTGGACAATATCCGATACGGTTGCACCCTGTTTGCTAGTTTGAAGATAAGATATGATGAGCCTCCCAGTGTCCACAATCGGTTCTGGTCCGGCCATTTTACGAAAATTTAGTTTTTACTAGAATTTTTAGTTACTACTGGTATCATAATGAAAATTTTCAATGTTAAACTGTTAACGTCAATTGTGAAAAAAATTGTTTTGCTTTTTATTATGTGACGTTTAGAATGGAAATTAAAATGGCCAATCATTTATTTTTTGTTATTTTAATTTATATTCTGTAATAAAGAAATTATTGAATTTATAAAATTATACATAAAAAATTACAACCGACACTCCATTTATGGAGTATTTATGGAGGACTTTTAAGTCCGTATCCATATTTTTATAATAACGTCTTTTCGTGAATCTAGTTATTCTGAACTGTCTAAATAATACCTAATCTCTACCTGTACCTAATACCTAATCTAGTGTTAAGACACTCCGTTCTTAATTTTTCACTTTTTTTTAAATACATTGCGTAACATGAAATAAAATGTAGTCTTTTTTTTTAACTTCACGCTGTATCCCGCATATATCAGGGTAGGCAGAGGGAACCAGAGAACCTAGTGTTAAGACACTCCGTTCTCTTTCAACAATTCCGTTCCCCACCTTCCGCTAAATTCAGGCATTGCGTGTTGAGAGGCGGAACTCAACGCCGCGCTTTGCCTTGTTACCAAACTCAAGAAATGAAAATACTAAATTTTACATTTCCTGGAGTGGGAATCAAACCCACAACCTGTCGCGTTTACAATCACACGCTTATGCCTCTGCGCCATGGCACGCGTTTAGGCGTGAAATTAAATGTAGTGTTTAATTTAATAGTACGTCGAAATTTTGATATGCGTTAGCAGCTGTATCAAATTTTTAGCTGACTTCAAAGCAAGGGGGGGGTTATCATTTCGACTGTATTTTTTGTGTTACCGCATAACTTTTAACTGGGTGAAGTAATTTTAATATTTTTTTCATATGATAGCTATTGTTTCTGACCATTCAAGTCCATTTAAATTTAGTTAAGTTCCAACGAGTAGTTTTTGAGTTTTTCATAATAATCGTACTATTTAGTGCATTTTCTTTAGTCACCTTTTTAAACTTTTTTTTAGCTTCACGCTGTATCCCGCATATAGCAGAGTTGGCAGAGGGAACCTGAGAACCTAGTGTTGAGACACTTCTTTCCCCATTTTCCGCCGAATTAAGACATTGCATGCTGAGTGGAGGAACTCAACACCGCGCTTTGCCTTTTTACCAAACCCAGGAAATGAAATGAGTTATTCGTAACAATCGCGCTATTTAATGCATCTTCTTTAAAGTCAAATATTTTTGATATAAATTATCAAGGAACGCATACAAAGAACAGCAAACAATACATTGATCAGATATTTTATTAATTCTAAAATAATATTTACATTTCCAAAAACGTAATATAATTAAATAGAAACATTTAACATTCATTAATACATACCATTGCGAAAATATCTTAAACTAATTTCACAACGAAAACACTTCTCATCGGACTATTTGGTTTCTTTGTATATAGGGTGTTCAAAATATGGCAAGAATAAAAAAAAATCAAATTTATGCATAAAATAATAAATATAGGGAATATATTGACACCTCCTATGTATATATTTTTAAGTTACATAACATATTTTTATCGAATGTACTAATTTTCAATTATATTTATAAATTAAACAAAAATAAGCTAGTATTGAAACACTCCTTTCTATATTTTCCTCCTTAATTTCTATGGCGGAATTAAACGCCGTGTTTTGTTTTACCGGAACATTGAAATTAAAAGAAATACTACTCCCAGAGTGGGATTAGAACTCACAACCAATTGAATTTACATTCAGAGCCTCTATGAATTATTTTAGTTTATTACGTGTTTTAAAATATTTAATATTGCTGTAAAATTAGTAAAATACAATTAATTTAAATTACATAGAAGGTCAACGTCATTTATTATTAAAAAAATATATATTCAATATACCAAGTCGCCGTTAGTCCGATAGCGTCAGATGACTACATTCTGTATTTCTTTAAGAAAAAAATGATGTTCCCAATCTAATATATTTATGTTTAAATTTTATGTGTCAATTTCTCTGTCTGTGAATTTATTGTTCCTTCTAAAATCGGTAGTTTTTAAAAAAAAAAGGTTTACTTAAAAAAAGGTTAAATTTTTTTTCATTTTAATCTTATAAAAAAACCGGTAGCTTTATTTTTTTTTTTTATAATAAGTTAATATTTACAGCCAGACAAAGCCAGAGCAAGTTTGTTAGTTATTTTTATTCCAAAAAATTAAATTGAATGAAATATATAAATGTAAAAGAAACCGATTTATTAATGTTTTGACTATTAATTAAAAATGGCAGCCAAAATTTGAAGCAAAATTAAATTTTGTTATAAAATAACCGTCAAAATTTCGAAAATTAAAATAATGCATATAAAAAGTATCCTACTTGTAAAAAAAATTATACAAAACATTCAATGTCTACTAAATGTAAGAACACGTGTACCCTAAAAGTATCTTAGCAAGAATTAAGTATCTTTTCTGTTTGTCAAACAAAAAATATTCAATTAGATTGGGATCAACATACAAAAAAATATGTATTCCAAGAATTTAATTCCACATACCTTACACGTACAACGATTCTAAAACAAATCATTTAAAAAATTACTATACTTATGTATAAAAAATGAAATATTACAAATCTACTCTACAAGTTACTAACATTCATAGAGATACTTTTACAGATATTGGCCTAAATTTCGATGAAATTCAACCTTTCCCATATATATAGCTATGTTGAGTAAAAAAGTGTGTTACAAAATCTATTTTAGAATTATTATAAGAAATTTATTGTTAAAAAATTCGCCAAGTTCTTAGTTTTAGGTATGACAAACAACTGAAACTACGAACTTAAATGCTTTAAAGCAGCGTTTCCCGACCCGACCTGTGGTCCGCGAGTATAAGTATGGGGTCCGGTGTCATCTCTGGACCATATATAAAAAGGGGCCGCAAAAAAGCAACACCAAACCATTTTTTTTTTATTTTTCATAATAAAAAGTTATAATTAATTACCTTCTGTATTTGTTCTATTTGTGTCTGTAATAACTAAAATATTATTATTATTTTATTAAGGGGGTCCGTGAAAACTGTGATTGATTTACTAAGGGTCCGTGGACCAAAAAAGGCTGGGAAAAGCTGCTTTAAAGAATCCTGAAAATACATATTCATTTAGTTTCTGTCTATTTTATAAAATACTTCTAACTTTAATAGAATATTAGTTACCATTTACAGCCAAAAACAGATTATTCGCCAAAATTAATAATATTAGAAATGACAATAAAGATACATTTCAGACTTCGTATGACATTCTCTACTTTTTTTATACTGATTTCGCCGTCTGTTACATCAAGGACTCAGCATATTGCTGTAGAATTGCGCCCATCGTTGCGAAACGTGTGTTCTTTCTGATATAATATAGTATGGGATATAAAATAGTATGGGAAAGGTTAAATTTATTATCCTAACGTACATTTTCCTGTAATTGTGACATTAAAATATTCAAATATATCTATACATAGAGGACACAAGTTCGATTCCCGCTTAAACAAAATCGGCGAGGCATGAACTAACAATAATATTGCGTACATTTAACTAATAAAACCATTTGTAATAAACATTTTATGTACAAATCAATATTTTCTTCAATATATATATATTCTAACAAACAGACAAAAAAACATTAAGCTAGCTGTGAATCGATTATCGGATCGTTATCGATATTCGTCTATTGGGAATCGATTTTGGAAATCGATACCAAACATAAGATTCCTAGTTAGTGAGCAATCGCGAGAACAACATGTAATTAAGACTAAAGTGAATATCATTTTTGAGGGTAACGTATAAAAATTTTAACGTACCGGGATTCGAACCCACACCTGTCTAACCACTGAACCATACGTCGAAATTCTTATATGCTTGTCACAACATATTGCTAGCATCTCTGTAGACATTTACTACCAATAGATTATTATAAGAACAATCATTTGGCGAGAGACAATGCTATAAAGTGAACATTTCAAACATCGAGATATCGTTTAAAAATCGATTTTTACATACATTTAACATCAAGTGAAATCCAAGTAACGCCGGGCGACAACTACTAGCTTACTTTAATAAGTATCTTTATATAAAGGTGATAACAAAAATCGCCAGGCGTTTGAGACAACATCCAATTTTAAAAAACATTTATATCATAAAAAACCTGTTAAAATTGACACAACTATCCTATTCTAGTAATTTCACATAATAATCGCTTGTTCAGTAATATTTGTTTGAACTTACATAAATATCAAAGTAAGTAATGTATGTCAGTAGTGTCAGTTAGACACTGGTATTATTAAAAAAAAATACATACATACATAACTTACGCTGTATCCCGCATATAGCAGGGTAGGCAGAGGGAACCTAGTGTTAAGACACTCCGTTCCCCACTTACCGCAGAATTGAGGCATTGCGTGCTGAGTGGCGGAACTCAACGCCGCGCTTTGCCTTGGTTACCAAACCCAGGAAATGAAAAATTCTATTTCCTGGAGTAGGAATCGAACCCACAACCTGTCGCGTTTACAGTCGCACGCTTGTGATTAAAATTATAAGATAATAAAATAAAGAGAATAAGATTGAACATTTTTTTCAGTCATACATTACCGAACAAGCGACACACATACAAATAAAATACACCGAGATACAGAATTAAAATCAAATTTAAAAAAAAAAACATTAAATAAAAATCGCAAATTTATAATTTAAATTAAAAAAAATATTACGTAGCCAATTTCAATAATTAATTTTTTTTCACGTATTACATTCAAAAATAAAAATTATTCATATTTATTAAAAAAAATATTGAAATTATCAATATTTAGGTCTGATATTTAGGTCTGAAATTTCAGAATTTATGGATAATATCACAAATTTTATGTTATTTAATTTTCAATTAAAAAAAAGTTGTGGCTTGGATCATATAGACATACATATTGACAATTTCAAATTAACACATATAATAATAAAGTGCATCGTCATTTGAAAAAAAAAGATACTCAGCTTTTTAAATATCGACGGATAATTTAAAAAAAATAAAAAATTTTAAAATTGCTCAATAATGAACATTAAATATAAAAAAAAAAAAATCGACGATGATCGTCGACGATCGAAGCAAACGACGACACACACAAGAGTATTAAAATTAATAATTCAATAAAAAAAAATCATACAATACAAGAAACGAATGACAGATTAAAAATACACATCATTTGAAAAAAAAAAGAAATCGTTCTAAATTTAAAAAAAAAAAAATGGAATCCGCCATTAAAAAAAAACTACCGTGGCAAATAACTTAGTCACTGTTATTCATATAAACAAAAAATCACCTATAATAAATGTAATTAAATATTAACTACATTTAAAATATTAATTACAATTAAATATAATAATTTATTGCTTTACGAATACGCTTTTATATATTTATATTATCATTAATAAAATTATGCTAATATTATGAATTTATAAAAATATAGCAGGTTCGTTACCCGCGTGATGCAAATATTTGTCGGCCATGGTTTTCTGTCGTTGTTCGTGGTACGTGCGAAATTTACAATTACTTAAATTTATTCCAATATTTCAAAACTATTTATTTATATTTATAAGTATTTACATAACATTTTCAATTTATAAGTTACTATTCTTTATAATCGAGCTTGCCTTTTTTAGTTCAATATATAATATTTACATTAATTCACCTAATAATATATTTTTTAGCTAAATTAAAAAAAAACAATCCCAAAGGAATCCATTTTAAATTAAAAAAAAAATGAATACAGAGTGTGGTTTTAGTAATAAAATAAATTAATGAATTATGCATAATATGAGGCCAAGTGATCAAACCATAGAAAAAAAATGCCATTAAAACATTGTCATAAAATTTGTGATATTATCCATTTTATACTCATAAATTCATTAAAATTGGTTAGATCACAAAACCTCATGGTACACAAAACCTCAACTAAACGTAAAAATGTAATCAATTATATGAATAAATAAATTAAAAATAATAAATTGAAACTTAAAATAAATTAAAAAGAATATTTGAATGCAAAAATTTAATTTAAATATTGTGATATTTAGGTAACTATAGGTAATTAATAAAAAAAAATAAAAAAAAAAAATTAATCAGTGAATGAATATTAATTAATTAAAAAACATATTTACAATAACATTGTTTTCATTTTATTATCTAATTTAAATTAATTATAATTTTCAATTCTATATACTTCTGTGAAGAACCTCTATGGAGAAGAACTTCTTCATGTAATGAGTAAATTGACTTCAAATATTTACATATTTTTTTAAATTTTAGACTTAAAATTTAGCCTGTGGCTTCTTAACTACTATATACATCATCTAAAATGAATATTTATATTAAAATATGCCAAATCCAATTTTTCATTTGAATTTAGTTTATTTCATTTAAGTAAATTTTCTATGTACAATTTATAAATAAAAAAATAATTAATTAAATTGAGATAAAAATTGCAGTTACTGAATATTACTGGTCAAATTTTAAAAACATAATAACCTAACATTAAAATTTCAATAAATATGTCAAAAAAAAAATAATTCTATAAGTACTATAGAAATTTAAAAAAAAAATAAAAGTTATTCTAAAAATGAAATGCATTACTAACATTTATTAAAACGAGGTGATTTTCTGAATAACAGTGACAAAGTCGATAACAAATTACCAATAATTCTAGTATTGGACGTGTCATATTTACATGCATGTTTTATTTGAAAATTCATTGACATTCCATCTTTAGCACAATCGGATGGCAGTACACAGGATGTTCCCAAAGCTTCAAGAGAAACTTCTAGAGTATTTAAAATCACAATAAATGACATAGTGATCAATCTCATTTTCCACGTAAATCCGAGTTATTAAAAAAAAAAATATAAATTATCATTATATTTACATTATTAATATTTACATTCTGTACAACAGAAATATTCATATAGTCTACAATTGCATTGTTCATGTCATAAAAAACCAACAATCAAAACCATCAGGACAATCCGGTGAAAAGACGAAACAAAAGTACGTTATGGATGCGAGGGCGAATACCGCTTAATTCGGCCTACCGCGTCTCGACCTAAATACACGAGTAGGGTATCCAGTTCGGGGATTAGAGTCATTGTTGTTGTTAGAACGTTGTGGTCGATTATTTTGATTATTTCTATTATTATAATTTCTATTAGTTAAGTGCATAACATAGATACCCCCGGGTGATATGACGAGACGCGTCGCCGGGGGTCGGTGGTGGCCTCAGACGGTGTCAATATCGCCTACATTGATGCGGTCCTCGGAGGCTGTCACTGAGAAGCCGAGGATACGAGCGTCTACTTTTAGCATCTTATTCTTTTTGGTCTTTTTCCCCTTACCCTGTAATGATTAAATTAATAATTGGTTAATTATAATGAAAGATAGTATTTCTTTATTATTAAAAAAGTGATTATAGAACAATCGCATTGAAATTATGTTTAATTTAGGTTATTGGCGCAAATATAAAAATAAATAAATAGCAATCAATATTTCGGAACACCATATATATGTTAATTTACTTTGCATAGCTGCGACATACTTGGAATAAAACATTACCCAGCATGTTCTTTTTCAAACAAATGTATAATGTTAATTCATTTATTCTATAATGGTTTCTTTACCTAATATATATTACATACATTACATAAAAAAATCGCTGCAGCAAATGAATCGGTGAGTGCAGAAACAACGTAAGTCATAAAAAATGCAAAAATACGTAATCGATTTAAACTAGCTTAGAAAGGCAAGATGCGTGTTGTTTTTCTCTCTCCTGCAAAATTTGAAAATCTGGACTTACGTTGTTTCTGCACTCACCGATTCAAATGTCTATATTAAAATGCTCTTTATTAAATTCGACTGGTTTTCTATTTTTTCAAAAAGGCAATATGAAATAAATTATTTTTTTACTACTCTCCCAAAAACCATTTTTTTTTTATATTTACACTAAATTTCTTTTTATTCGCTTCTAGATGGCGCTGCGTTGCTTTAAAATATTTCTAATAAATACACATTCTTTATTAAATATATAATAAATATAATTTTGCTTGCAAATTAACAAAAGAAATAAAATATAAGTTAGGAATCGAACCCGATACTATTAACCATTTATTTTTATAAAAATCTATTACAGAATATATATCGCAACATGCATAACACCGTAACAGGTCGATCATCGATTCAAACAGAAAAAAAATTGCTTTACGAAAACACTCCGTTCTATGTTTTGCGCCAGAAATCAAGTCATTGCGTGTAATTAAAGAGCTTCACGCGCGTCTTATCAAAGCAGAGATATTAAAAATATTTAAATATATGTCCAAATGGGAATCGAATCCGCACCAATCGCGTTTACAGTTAGATGCCGTCCCACTGCGCCACGATGATCTTTATATACTAACATAAATTAAACTTAGAGCAAATCCTACAAATATTATAAATGATAAAGTTTCTAAAGATAAATGTTTGTTACTCTTTCACGCAAAAACTACTGAACTAATTTAGATAAAACTGTACAATACATTATAGATATTATATAACTTAGGCATAATATAATTATATCAGTAACTATTATCAGTTAGCTCATATTTCGCATATCTGTAATTTTTTTAACAGATATTTCGCAGCATTGCTATTAAAATAAATGACATTTGCTATGCCCATTGCATTCTATAAACATCTTTGCCACAGATATCTTCGCTATTTGCGTTTGCTTATAATTAAAAAAAAAATTAAAGATAACTTTTTTAAAAACAGTATACATGTATATAACATATTTTACTTTAATCAAAAAATATATATTAACTTATTATAAATTTGAAGTTGAAATTTTCCCAATATATTAAAAAAAATTTTAAATCCTTTTCATAGTTTCAAAAGTTTGAACTCGAAGACTATCGCAGTGGCACAATGTGTAACTATAAAGGCGATTGATTTTCAACACAGAAGAATGTTAATATTTTTTTTTTAACTTCACGCTGTATCCCACATATAGCAGGGTAAGCAGAGGGAACCTGAGAACCTAGTGTTAAGACACTCCATTCTCTTAAAACAATTTCGTTCCTCACTTTCCGCCAAATTGAGGCATTGCGTGTTGAGTGCCGGAACTCAACGCCGCGCTTTGCCTTGTTACCAAACCCAGGAAATGAAAATACTAACACTTCCTGGAGTGGGAATCGAACCCACAACCTGTCGTGTTTACAGTCGTAAGCTAGAGCCTCTGCGCCACGACAGGCGTTTATTATTTTTATTTCCCGTTTTGGTAAACAAAGGTTTCCAATTCGAGCGAAAGGTGGAAAGAAAGTAAAAACAAAGTGTCTCGACACTAGGTTCTCATTGGCTACTCTTTACAAGAAAACATGCGAAGCTGCTTATGTAAAAAACAAAATGAATATAAATTTAAATTCAAATCGCAATTGCCTTAAGCATCTAGCATTTGTATGCATTTCATACACAGAAACCAAATATTATACATATAATAAGGTACTTTTTAAAATTATAAATATATATATGAAGGTGAACAGCGGCGTTGAGTTCCGCCACTCAGCACGCAATGCCTCAATTGGGCGGAAAGTGGGGAACGGAGTATCTTAACTTTAGGTTCCCTCCGCCTACCCTGCTATATACGGGATATAGCGTGAAGCTATGTATGTATGTATGTCCTATTAGTATATTAAATTCTAGTTAATTATTCCATACTTCGTGGTTTTGTAAAATTAGGTTGTGTGATTTTCGCCATATAAAAACTTTTATAGGTCCATTGATAAAAAGATATTGCTTATCCCTGCTTCAATATAGTCGCATATGCCGACTTAATAAATAAATAATTCACGTTTTTTTAAACTAAGATATATACACACTAAAAATCATCTAAAGCAGATACAATTACAAATAAAGGTTGCATACCACTGCCTTCATAAACTCGCATATCCCTTAACAATAAAATTATATAAATAAATAAATATATAAATATATAAAATAATATAAATTACCTTAACCTCTTGGTCGTTGAGTGTGGTTCGGGGGTTCACAGCCATGGCGGGGGAGCAGAGATCGTCGGACGGAGTGACTGTACCCACACGGAGGAGCTTCGACCTGGTAGAAGAAATAGAAATTTAAATTAATTATTATTATTTTTTTTTTAACTTCACGCAGTATCCCGTATATAGCAGGGTAGGCAGAGGAAACCTAAAAACCTAGTGTTAAGACACTCCGTTCTCCTACAACAATTCCGTTTCCCACTTTCCGCCGAATTGAGGCATTGCGTGCTGAGCGACGGAACTCAACGCCGCGCTTTGCCTTGTTACCAAGGAAATGAAAAATTCCATTTCCTGGAGTGTGTGTCGAACCCACAACCTGTCGCGTTTACAGTCGCACGCTTGTCTCTGCGCCACGACAGGCGGTTTATTATTTTAATATTATATCAATTGTCATTAATTTTTGTGGGATGTATTTAAAACGTTATATGTGAAATTAATTTAATTAATTAATAATTATTCATATATATAAAAATAAAAATAACACGCAATATCTATATAAATAGAACTGGATATTTTTTTTAATGTTTGTTGATGTCATGATAAGGTTTTCATATAAAAAAATAATAAGGCGCAGAGGCACAAGCGTGCGACTGTAAACGCGACAGGTTGTGGGTTCGATTCCCACTCCAGGAAATGGAATTTTTCATTTCCTGGGTTTGGTAACAAGGCAAAGCGCGGCGTTGAGTTCCGCCACTCAGCGCGCAATGCCTCAATTCGGCGGAAAGTACGGAACGGAGTGTAGTTTAACGCTAGGTTCCCTTCGCCTACCCTGCTATATACGGGATACGGCGTGAAGCTATGTATGTATATTTGAAAGGTAAAATATATATATATTTTATTATAGATATATAACATTTATTTTATTAAACATTTTCTGTAATTTTTAATTTCACAAGTTAATCACTTTATAGAAGTCAAATATGTCAACATATAGAATTAATGAATTATTGATAACCCAACTAAATTTAATTTGTCGAATAGGTTACATTTCCTCCACAGTAAGAAATAAAATATCCGCCATATACTATATACTAAAATACCGCCATATACCATGTACTAAAATATATAAACAAAAAATTAAGGATATGAACCCCCTACCTTCTCTCCAAGAACTGGCGTGCGAAATCATTGGACTCCTTGGACTCGCCCAAATAACATTTAACATAGTCTTTCACTTCGTACGGCGACTCGATGTCTTTTAGGAAGCCCACGAACGTCGGCACTGGAATAATAAAATAAATATATAAATTAATGAGCTCTGTGATTTTCGCCATTTTTACACATATTAAATGTATTTTTTTTATGGATGGATGACGGATGGCAAACGAGCAGAAGGACCACCTGATGGTAAGTGGTAAAAAAAAAAGATGACGGATGGCAAACGAGCAGAAGGACCACCTGATGGTAAGTGGTAACCTTCTCCCATGAACATCTACAACACCAGAGATGTTGTAGATGCGTTGCCGACCTAGAGGATACAGATGGAAGGGTGGGATGATGTAGTAGTCCGCTATCGGAACCATCATATTTTGGGGAAAGGATGGGTGGGACTATTCCCACCCTATGGAAAACCTGGTTTACATGTCATCGAACCGGAACACATCATTACATATTTGGCGGTTCGTCTTTGACATGATAGTGGTCGCGAGCCAGACGGAGGACGAACCTCCTACCACCTAAAAAATTTTAACCGGACCAGGTCGACTACACGCGACAGGTTCTGGGTTCGATTTCCACTCCAGGAAATGTAAAAGTTTAGTACTTTCATTTCCTGGGTTTGGCAACAAGGAAAATTAAAAGGAAATGAATTTTTTTTTATTATCTTTCTAGAAATTGATATACAATTATTTATATATAAATACGTGAAGCAAAAACTTTGAACTCCTTTTTACGAAAATTACACGGACGGAGGAGCATGAAACTTAGCACACTTATAGTTTATTACTATAGAAGAGTGAAGAATGATAATATTTTTAAAAATAATCATACCAAATCGACTTATCAACATATTCACGCCTGGAAACCTACAAAAGTATACACATATCACACCTTTAGAATCATAGTGATATATTTAAAAAATATCAACTTTTGGGAAACGTCAATATAGATTTGTACATTTAAGTTTTTAGAAAAGATTTTTTTTTTTTAATAATATTCTTGTTTTAATCAAAGTCGATAAAAATCGTTGTCTTAAGTCGTTTGAGGGCAAAAAATCACAATCATAATGCACCACCCTTCAAACTTAACCACCGAGGATATTTCTTTTATGGGAGCAAAATAAATTAAAACATACACACAAAACCATTTTTGTATAAGTAATAAATAAGTCCATACTTAGCAACATATTCACGCTTGTCAATTGTACCAAAACATACAAATATATATATTCATAATAAATATAAACTACCATCAATCTTGGAGCTCCAGGGTGCTAAGAAGGAAGAGCACCACCCCTCAAATTCAGCCACTGGTGAAGTTTCCTTCTTGGGTGTAACAGATATTACTTTCTTCTTCTTCTCCACTTTAGACTCTTGCGGTTTATCCGATTTTGATGAGTTAGGTTGTGTATCCCAGAAACCACCTGAAAACATTAAAAAAAAATAAAAATCGTGTGTTTATATGTGTTTGTGTAATTCTTTTTTTTTTTTTGAACTTCACGCTGTATCCCGCATATAGCAGGGTAGGCAGAGGAATCCTGAGAACCTAATGTTCTCTTATAACAATTCCGTTCCCCACTTTCCGCCGAATGGAGGCATTGCGTGTTGAGTGGCGGAACTCAACGCCGCACTTTGCCTTGTTACTAAACCCAGGAAATGAAAATACTAACATTTCCTAGAGTGGGAATCGAACCCACAACTTGTCGCGTTTACAGTCGCACGCTCTGCGCCACGACAAGCGTTGACAAAATATTTTTTTAATATATATAATTGTTATTCATAATATCATTCCGTCGAGTGGGAATCGAACCCACTACCTATTGCATTTACACTCACAGCCTCCATATATTACAATACTCATATAATATGTATTACCGTTCTGCGGGTTTCCCCACGGCGCGTGGTTGGTGGGTGGTGGTGTTGGCGTCTCTTCCACCGGTTGTGACGCCGCCGCAGAGAGTCTACGAGTCTCCGCCTTAAAGACAGAGAGATTTAATATACATGTTTATACATTATTTAAAATTTCACGTTTTTTCAAAAGAGCCTATTCTTTAGACAATGCGTTTTTTTAATAAGTACCAGTGGCGAGGGGTGAAAAATTTAGTTAGGCAAGCCGGTAAATTAAGGGAAGCCGATGTATATTTAGGGAAGCCGGTAATTTTTAGGGAAGCCGATATTTAGATTTATTTATTTTTTTTACTTCACGCTGTATCCCGCATATAGCGGGGTAGGCAGAGGGAACCAGAGAATGTAGTGTTAAGACACCCCATTCTCTTTCAACATTTCCGTTCCCCACTTTCCGCCGAATTAAGGCATTGCGTGTTGAGTGGCGAAACTCAACGCCGCGCTTTGCCTTGTTACCAAACCCAAGAAATGAAAATATTATACTTTACATTTCCTGGAGTGGGAATCGAACCCACAACGTTTTCAGTCGCACGCTTGTGCCTCTGCGCCACGACAGGCGTTAGATTTTTTTTTAGGTCTATAAGATGTCAGAACTTGTTCTTTTGAAATTTTATACCCAATATTTTCCTGGCGAGCTTTTTTTTGTTTCACACCTTGATTGACATTGGTTTTTCGAAATCCACTTTTTCCTGGCGAGCTTTTTTTTTTAGGTGTCATACTTTCAATTTGAAAAAATTCCTCAATTTAAAGTGGGGAACGGAGTGTCTTAACACTAGGTTCTCAGGTTCCCTCTGCCTATTCTGGTATATGCGGGATACAGCGAGTAGTTAAAAAAAAGTTTATTGTATGTATTATCTATATATAAATACGTGAAGGAAAAACTTTGGATCCCTTTTTCGAAAATTACGCGGACGAAGGAGTATGCAATTTGGCACACTTAAAGTTTATATAGAGAAAGAGTGCAGAATGGTAATATTTTTTTAAAATAATGCATAAAAAGTATATTAAATTAATAAAATAAATGTTACACACACTACCATGATTTGACATCCATGTTTATACAAAGTGACATATACATTACTAAAGACAACGCGTTGTTAACGCGTCAACGGTGTCCCCTAGTTTACTATAAAAATAGTAGCTGAATATAAATAATCCAGCCGCTTTCCCACTATATCCCGCATAGCAAAATAAATCAAGTGAGAACCTAGTGTTAAAACACTCCGTTCTCCGTTCTAAATAATAAATTTAAAAATAATAATAATATATAGGAGTACAAATAAGTTTCCGCCGTTTTTAACACAAATTAAATATTTATTATAGAAGAACGGTAATATAAATTTGTTTAAAATATTGCCCATCACTTCCAATCACTTTTTCCCATCTTTCAGGCAGCATTCGAATCCCACGTGTGAAGAACTCCTTGTTTTTTGAGGCTATCCACGAATCAACCCAATTTTTGGTATCCTCATAAGATGTGAACCGCTGCGCCGTCAGATCATGTGCCATGTACCGGAACAGGTGATAATCGGACGGTGCAATGTCTGGTGAATACGGCGGGTGGGGTAACACTTCCCAATCGAGTGTTTCCAAGTACTTTTTCACGGGAGCTGTAATATGTGGACGAGCATTGTCATGCAGAAGAATAATTTTTTCGTGTCTAGAGTAGTATTGAGGGCGTTTTTCTTTCAGAGCTCGGCTCAATCTCATCAATTGTGTTCGATAGAGGGCTCTAGTAATTGTTTCGCTCGGATTAAGCAACTCATAATACACTACACCTAGCTGATTCCACCAAATACACAGCATAAGTTTATTTCCGTGAATTTTCCAGGTTTTGCTGTTGATGTTGACGCATGACCAGGTAATCCCCATGATTTTCTTCTTTTTGGATCATCACCAGTTATTCCATTTCACTCAAGCATAGTTGGCGTTCAATATCTCTCGGCTTCAACGGAACCCAATTTCCTTGTTTATGAATCATTCCTAATGATTTTAAGCGATGTGAAACTGCTTGCTGAGTGACTTCTAATGTTAGAGCAAGTTCTTTCTGTGTTTGAGATGAATCTTCCTCCAATAATTCCTCCAATTCTGCATCCTCGTAGATTTTTGGCCTTCCACTGCGATCTTTGTCTTCTACGTCGAAATCACCGTTTTTAAACTTTTGAAACCACTCTCGACACGTTCTCTCACTCAAAACACCCTCACCATATGCTTCTACGAGCAATTTATGCGCCCCAGCAGCAGATTTCTTTAAATTAAAGAAGTAAAGTAATATTTCCCGCAAATGACGCTTACTTGGCTCAAATTTTGACATTTTCAACTTATAAAAATTATATTTTACCAATATAAAATCAGTAATATTAATATGTTATGGTGTTCTTGAATCCAAACTATTTTTTTAGCCGGTTATCATCTGCGAAAGCTAACCGAAACTCCGTGCCGCGCCATCTACAATAAAACGGCGGAAACTTATTTGTACTTCAAATATTTTTTATATACTTTACCTGTATCGCAACTAGACTGGGTCCTATAGTGTTATTGTTCACCTTCTTTGTATTCGCCCACGCTGCATTCTGCTGCATTTCCTTATTTGAAATCAGTGAATTTAAAATAAGGCCTAGCGTGGCGCAAAGGCACAAGCGTGCGACTGAAAACGCGACAGGTTGTGGGTTCGATTCCCACTCCAGGAAATGTAAAATTTTGTATTTTCATTTCTTGGGTTTGGTAACAAGGCAAAGCGCAGCGTTGAGTTCCGCCACTCAACACGCAATGCCTCAATTTGGCGGAAAGTGGGAAACGGAATTGTTGAAAGAGAATGGAGTGTCTTAACACTAAGTTCTCAGGTCCCTTCAGCCTACCCTGCTATATGCGGGATACAACGTGAAGTTAAAAAAAAAACTTTAGTTTTAAATATTTAAAAAAATGTAACATAAGAAAAAAAAATATAGCTCAACTAGCTGTACCCTACGCGAGTAGTTACGCCACCAAAAAAAAATTAATGGAAAGACATTATATATAAATATTCAAATTATTTTGAGTAATTTCATTGATTTTGTTAATTTATAATAGAAAAAAATGTTTCTATTTGTCGAAAATTGGTCATACCCATAACAACTTTGTTAAAGATCAACCACATAATCAAATGCATGGTTCACGATTCTATAAAGGGCATTCAGATAAACATTAATACACACATAGCTCCACGCTGTATCCCGCATATAGCAGGGTAGGCAGAGGAAACCTAGTGTTAAGACACTCCGTTCCCCACTTTCCGCCGACTTGAGGCATTGCGTGCTGAGTGGCGGAACTCAACGCCGCGCTTTACCTAGTTACCAAACCCAGGAAATGAAAAATTCCATTTCCTGGAGTGGGAATCGAACCCACAACCTGTCGCGTTTACAGTCGCACGCTTGTGCCTCTGCGCCACGACAGGCGTTAACTAAACATTCAATTTTATATATAAAGATTAGTTTCAGAAAATAACTCCGTACCTAAAGTGACTAAAGTGATAAGTTTAATTTTCATCTGTAAATTCTGTTTCTATGTTATTTTAATAACTTTAACCGACTTCAAAAAAGGAGGAATTTCTTAATTTCTCAACTGTATTTTTTTACGAATGTTCCCCCATATTTCCCACTTTACCGGATGAACTAATTTTGATCATTCTTTTTTTATTTGATAGCCACTGCTTCTGATTAGGTCTAATTAAAATTTTATTAAGATGTAACGAGTTTCAGAGTTCTTTTTAGTAAATGTTTTTTTTAATATCCTTTATTTGAAAATATTATAATAAAGAATATAATAAAGAGAAAAAAAAAGTCAGTCGGTGAGGATCTCACCATAGTCTTAAGATAAAATTAGGTAGTTCTATTTGAGTATGCACATATTACAAACAAAAAATAAAAAAAACGAAACAAAAGGCACGGGCAAGTGCGAGCCCGTGGATGTAATTTAACTCACAAAAAAAAACAACTCTTTATTTGAAATCGATTATGTTTTCTTGTAAAAATCATAATTATTTCAACATTGACACTAACAAAAATATATATACAAGTCAACTTACGAACATATTCACAACTAGAACAAATACTAAAGCATTTCGGTTTAAAGAGCTTTATTCTCATTTCCACGAATCATTTACATGAGAAATTAAATAAGCACATTACATAACACAAACAACTAGGCAACTATTTATATTTAACTTTTAAAAAAAATTACAATGAAATTATTAAAAAAAAACAAACAACATTCTCCTTCAATAACTAACCTGCAACACTTGTTCTGTGGCGAGAGCCTCCGCTTGTTTCTGAGCTATGATTTGCATCATCATTTGTTGCTCTTTCATTTGCTCGACTTTTTTCTCTTTTTCAAGCCGTTGTATTTCAGCTAAGGTGAGGCCGTCACGGTTAGGTCCGGAAGCTTGTGATGCAGACCAAGGAGCCCTCTTCGCTAGAGACTCAGCTATCTGTCTATGTTGGTAGTCCTTTGGGATCGGAGAAGATTTCTTTAGAAATGCGCTCAATCATGGATACGAAGCTAGTTGTAGCTATCTATTTTCCTGTTATGGACTATTTTCATGGCTAATTGCTATGTCTATGTGTGATTGGACGGAGCTTATGTTTACTTATGCTTACCTTAGTGCCATTTACCTAGTCTTTTCCTACAAAATTATCAAAAAGACCGCGATAGTTACCAAAGTTTTCAGTTCAATTCGACCTACAACATCGTAGATAAGGCTCTAAGTCTACAGTATAATTTAAGTCATATAGCGATCTAAGTCATTCCAAGAAAACTTGAACATTTTATCCTGATTAGTATTGTCAGGTTCAACTATTTTGTTGTTATCCCAAGCCGACTATATGACGAAAGCCGTCATTTTTACATGTTACCATACAAAATGGAGTGAGCTTCTAGATGCTTCTTTAATAAATTATTATAACTATAGATGGTACTGCGTGGTGGGCTACAGTTTCTACTGTGGCTGTATATTTCTATAAACAAAGTAAATACTTCATATCTATCACTAAAAAAACGAACTAAAAACTGGGGTTAAACTAAAAAGGTTAATCATTTAAATATTCAACATAATATAAATGACAAGACATTTTAATTCCAGCGTTTTAATGATTTTCAGGCCAAATCTCCAGCTTGTGAATTTTTTTTAAATACCTGTTGTTTTTTAATTGTGTCCGCTATCTTCTTCTTTTTCTCTTCTTCAACGGCTATTCGTTCATCTTCTTTTCTATAAAAATATGGCGTTTGAGTGATAGACTAAATTAATTTTGAAAACATATTGACAAAAACCTGTATATATATTTTTTTTAAATATATGTTAAAATACACACTTTTTACGTTCAGATTCCTCAGCCGCTTTAGCCTCTTCGGCTTTCTTTTTATTTTCCTTATTATTACTCTTTTCTGGGCCTTTAACGATGGTAAAGCCTTCTTTAATCCATTCCTGTGTAAATCAACAATTTGGAAAAGTTAGAGCAATATATTTCAAGCCAAAGGAGATAAGGTAAACGACACGTAAAATAAAAAAAAAACATCGAAATTTAAATAAGTAACCATTAAGACAAGAACATACGTAAATAAAATTAATTATCTCATTTCAAACAATTCATCTAAAATTTCACAACATCCATGCAACATAAATAGTATATTATATTTAACCCCAAAAAAGTATTCCTTGAAATTTTCAGGAAAACCAATTCCAACATTTCCTGAAAAACAATGGGTAACTCTACCTTTTTCTCTTTTTCTAACTCTTTCTTGGTTTGTTTTTCCTCCTTCTTATTTTTAGTGGGCGAAGTCTCCACCGACGCTTTCTAAAAGATGAACATCAACTGATTAATGTACCACGTAGGGAGTCCACAAAAGTATTGACGTACGACATGCTATCCTTGTAATACAACATCGAGAAGTATAAATACAGATTACTTACATTTATGAGTTAGTGGAGATTGAATTTTTTAGCTGTTGACCATTGAAAATTTTTGAGATCGCAATGTTAGTAATAAAATAAGAATATAAATGTTTTTTGCAATTCACACACAGCACAAGTCATCAAGTGAAACTTCGGAAAAGTAGGTGAGAGAATGAGATAAACATAGATTTAAGAGCAAGGCTTATATTTTCAATATTTTTAACCAAGCTTAGAGATTATTATATATTTTAATAAAACATATATTTTTTTTTAACTTCACGCTGTAGTGTAGTAGTGTAAAGACACTCCGTTCTCTTTCAATAAATCCGTTATCAACGTTAACAAATCCGCATTACGTGCTGAGTGGCGGAATTCAAAATATTATTCATATTCCATGTTTTCACTATGAACAAATAAATACTGTGCATCATATCTTTCTCTCGCCAACTAAATCTTATACATTGACGCGTTTGTTTCTCTATCGTGACGCATATTCGTTACATCGAGTATCATTTTAAAAACTGTTATAAGTCCAAAAATAAAAAATAAGTATATGCAGTTCATCATTTGTTAGATTTATTTAAAACTTTTAGTTAACAATTTTTGCTGAATTTGAAATTATTTTATGGTCTTTTATAGAAGCAAAAAGTCAATTTACATTGAAACATACATAGAAATAGTTTTGAGAGCTCGTTAAAAATTATCCAATGTAAACTTTTCAAAAAGTATTATTCTAGTTATATTTGGAAATGAAATGTGAAGTTGAAATTAATTAGGTGAATCCCTCAAGAATAACTGTTCAGCAAATTTTTAATATATATAAATCGCTTGTATTATTAAATGACTGATAGAAAACGTATAGGCGAAACTACTGCCCATAGAAAGAAATTTGGCATGTAGACTCCTTGGGGAGTGTAGGGGAGCTCTAAGAGAAGATTTCCCGAAATTCATGAAAATTGAGAAAAAACTGAATTATAGATGCTATAGTTCACGCAAACAAAGCGGGATTCTCTGAAATAAACTTGTTACTCAAACAAGCTTGTTCTCTTTAAATAAACATTCGAGTCATATTACATCAGAATAAATTCAACATTTTCAAATAAAAATTCAGTTAAACATGAAAATAAAACCAATATTAAAAAATGTATACAGCCTGTAAAAATAATGACCACAGTAATTTCACAGAGAAATACATCCTTTGCAAAGTCGTTCATCCATGACGCTTCGGCAAAGAGACGGTCAATACACAAACATATTCAATGTACACTTACATATATTACATATATGTATATATATGCAAATATTTCACTATCTGCCAGTTTCTAAACATCCTATTAATATTATAAATTACAAAGTTTGTGTTGGTTTTTAGTCCTTCACGCAAAAACTACTGAACTGATTTAAATGAAACTTTAGAGTAACATAGCTTAATAATCAGAATAATATAAAACCTAAAATAAATATAAATATTTTATTTTACAAAACGACACGCAAGCGAAGCCGCAAGTAGAAGTTAGTTAGTTTAATAGTAAAATAGAAATAATAATTACTACATTTCAAAGTTTTCTTTAAAAAAACCCTTATACGTTTAACAAAAACTACACCACCTGGTTTCTTTATTGTTATTTTTTTTATAGCTTCACGCAGTATTCCCGCATATAGCAGGGTAGGCAGAGGGAACCTAGTGTTAAGACACTCCGTTCCCCACTTTCCGCCGAATTGAGGCATTGCGTGCTGAGTGGCGGAACTCAACACCGCGCTTTGCCTTGTTACCAAACCCAGGAAATGAAAAACTCCATTTCCTGGAGTGGAAATCGAACCCACAACCTGTCGCGTTTACAGTTGCACGCATGTGCCTCTGCGCCACGAATATCCCATTTTAAATATGACAAAGGCATATTAACAAGCAATTCGCATTACAAAAGCAAGCCGAAACGGCAAGCATTTGTAAGCACGTAATTTATGTTACCATGACAACTGGCTTACCTCTGGTTTTATCTCCTCTTCCTTCTTGACTTCAACAACATCTTCTTTCTTTTCGTCCTTCTTCTTCTTGCTTTTAGTTCCGTTATCTTTAACTTTGGGCTTTTCTATTTCTTTTTGCTTAGTTTTTGTTTCGGACGGAATTTTCGGTGTCGGTGGTTTTGGTTCAGCTACTATTTGTTCTTTCACTATCTTTTCTGGTTTTGCCTGTTTTATAAATAATAGAATTATTTAAATATTCTAAATAAGTAAATAGGTTCTCGACATAACTTTATTTTTTTTAAGTTTGACGCTTTGTGCTTTGTTTCTATCGGGTAAGTTAAAGAGAACGGAGGGACAAACCTTCTTTTACCTCATCTACAATCCCTCTTATTTTATTTTACAGTTCCACCAAATTTCAAACGTGGCAGAACCTAGTACCTTTGTTTAAGACACTACGTATTCAGCGACAAACCTAAACGGTGCACCTAGCTTTACTAGAGCAAAGAAATGAAAATAACTAAAACATAATATCCTTCAGTGAAGATGGAAACCAATAACCATCGCCTTTACAATCAAACAGTCATTTCAAGACCTAACACATATTCATACATTAACACGTTGAACGCCGTGTCACCCACCGGTGGCCAACGCGGCGTTATTTGTAATATTTTACCATTGCGCCGCGTCGACCACCGGTGACTGACACATCAAAAAACAAAATAAACCACCTCAAAATATATCTCAATCCAAATTAAATGTTTTCCCACTCATTATCGTAAATTAAACCTAAAATCGTTTAAATATTGTTTGGATATTTTACGAAAATCTTATTGACCTTGAACAAAATTGAACACATTGACCATGTGTTAATCAACACATAAAAACAAGACAAAATTCAAATCACTTACCTCCACTTCAGTCTCCTTCACTTCAGCAGCAGTCGTCAACGCATCGGGCATTAATTTCTGTAATTTCTCTAAATCTGGCGTAACATTAGATGTTTGAAAGCTGTCCACCGTAGTCGTAGCCGTGAAGGTGGTCGTCGTCGCGGTATCGCTCAGGAAGGTAGATGTTGGTACGTTCTGGGACGCTCTGAGCTGCGCCAGTATTTCATCCTCAGTTTTCATTTCTTTGGCTATATCTTCCGGGAGCAGCGAATTAGAGCCGATCGCTGACGCAGGCTGTAGATTATTATGTTTATTGTAAAACATGTGTATAATATTTAGGAAACAAAAAAATCTTTTTAGAAAACGTATAAAAGATTTAGCGCACCAGCTTTTATTATACGCATAACAATTGCGATGTATTTGGATAAGAACGCATAGCTTAACGGTCAGAGCGCTTGGACGATTTCTAAGAGGCGCGGATTCGAGACCCGCTGCGTTCAAAGTGTGTTATTAACACTTCAAACTTTCAAAAATGAGTACAAAATTTTTATAATATATATTTAAGTTAAAGCCAAACGTAAGAATAATGAATTAATATCATTGTTTTAA
Organism: Philaethria dido; assembly: GCA_033558755.1. Lineage (NCBI taxonomy): Eukaryota > Metazoa > Arthropoda > Insecta > Lepidoptera > Nymphalidae > Philaethria > Philaethria dido. The sequence goes on from JAKGSA010000002.1 coordinate 279,884, forward strand.
AATTCATTTTTATAATTTATTTCATAAAGATATTTAAGCATATGAACACACTGACATTAAAAAATTATGTATATTAGATATAAGCGTATTACCTGCATTAATTGCGATAGTGATAATAACACCTAGGTTAGTAACAAATGTTTTCTGTTTCGATGTTCCTGCTTTTACTTGTAGAAATTCAATGATTAACATATATTTTATCTAATGGTTTATGAAATGAATGCCTAATAATAATCAGTGACGTTATAATTTGCATTGAATGGTTAAAAAGAAAAAAAAGAGTTGAGAACAGAGTGTCTTGCCACTAAATTCTGTCTACCTACTGTTATATTAGGAAAAGCCTGAAGCTAAAGAAAAACATAACTACCTCCTCAATTTCTTTAATTAAACTGCTGTTTTCATCCATTCCTAATATTTTTTTATCTTCACGCTGTATCCCGCATATAGCGGGGTAGGCAGAGGGAATCAGATAACCTAGTGTTAAGACACTCCATTCTCTTACAACAATTCCGTTCCCCACTTTCCGCCGAATGGAGACATTGCGTGCTGAGTTTTGCCTTGTTACCAAACCCAGGAAATGAAAATACTAACATTTCCTGGAGTGGGAATCGAACCCACAACCTGTCACGTTTACAGTCGCACGCTTGTACCTCTGCGCCACGACAGGCGTTTCTAAGAGATTGTAAATATGTAAAAACAATAAGGTGCAAATGGAAACGATAAACAAATACGATTTCTTCGTAAAAAGCTTAACGTCATTAACGAGCTTTTAAATCCTTCTCAGAATCTATTTACAAAATAATAAAATAACAATAACAATGTATTTTTCTAATTAAATTAAATCTTTCTTATAATTTATATTTATTTTTTGAACAGACAGATTATTTTCTTTTTCAGTTTCTATCAAAAAAATATCACTATTAATAAGAGAAACATAAAATATATATTTTGAAAAATAAACTTTTGAAGTCATCTTGGATTTGATTTTTTAATGGCGCACTGTATTATATTTTCATTCCGTTTCATTTCACATCTATATTGGATGGATTGTACTAAAACATGTTATCCGCCATTTTGTTGTGGCGGCCATTTTGTATTAACCACAATAAAGATTACATAGAACTAAAGGAATATTACAAATTTCAGCTCAATCTACACTAAGAAGTGGGTCAAATAGTTTGCAAGATTTACACACAAGCACACTAACACGGGAAGTAAACAGAAGCTTGTAAAAACATTGCTAAGAGCTTCCCAATGAAAATAGCTACTATAAATAGCTCAGAACACGTTTATTTACCAATTACTTTCTTTTCAGCTTTACTCTTTATCCAGCATTTCATAGTAGGATGAAGCTATGAATTCGAGACGTACGCGTTAAATGGCTAAGTGGCGGAACTAATGACACAATCATTCCCCCGAGATCCTACTCGGAATCGAACCCCCATACAATCGCATTTACGGACATTGTTCCACAATGGCATCTATATTGCTTATTCAACTCAATCAATATTGTTTAAGCAATTGTTTTCAGACAATTAGTCTTGGACGTTGAAGGCCATTGTTCACGATACTCAATGAATACCGAATAGAGATGCAATTTCAATATCAGAGAATTATTTCAGAATAATTCTGATTGATATTATACGAATACTATGATAGAGTATAATCACTGTGGGAACGCGTCGTATTGACGACATCGCCTCCCAATATGATGGCCATTAATTGAAACGCCTCTCTTGTGTGAATATATATTAATTAAAAAAATATTAAAAAATAAAACTGAAAGGAACTAATTACTTTTTTAAATATTTTTTTGCTATCCTGGCAAGGACATTAGGTTCATGCTTTGTAAAGCTATAAAAATACCCTATTACCATTAGATCCGAACGCGTGTTCATATTATCAAGATTCTAGATTTTATATTGATAAGAGTTTCCTCCTTTGTGTGTTTTCTACACAAAGTGTTATTTGCAGTGATTTCTGCTATGTATGAAAAACACCTAAAACTAACTAACCTAAAATAGACGACAGTCAGTCTAGAAGTAAAGAAGACATATCGTGTCCTATGTACACTGGTACAAGTGCAAAAATACAACATTACACGAGAGCCAGTTAAAAGTTTCTAAAATTGTAATTTTCATTGAGTTGAGTTCCGCCACTCAGCACGCAATGCCTCAATTCGGCGAAAAGTGGGGAACGGAATGTTTTAACACTAGGTTCCCTCTGCCTACCCTGCTATATGCGGGATACAGCGTGAAGCTATGTATGTATGCACCTTATTTTTTTTGCAAAATTTTCACCTCTTATCACTGGTATACATAATAATTAGCAGTTTCTACAAGCTATTAACAAAATAGAGGTATAAATGCACGCTTTACGAGTATTGTAAATTAACAATACCAGAGCTTTAATTGCAGGTTAATTTAACTGTGATTGTAATTCAATTGTCCATTTTAATCGAAAAGCAATAAATCGATAATTTTAATCATCATATGCCATCGTCATGAAGTGGGACAGCGTGTGACTGTAAGCGATATCGGTTGTGGGTTCGATTCTAATTTGAAGAATGATTAAATTAAAAATGATTTTATTTCTCCATTTCGGTAAGGCAAAGCGCGGCGTAGAGTTCCGCCAGTTAAGACGCAATGTCTAGAATTCAGGCGGAAGGTAGTGAACGAAGTCTTTTAACTATTATCCCTTACTTAGTGTATCAAGGGAGATTTTTTTTTCACCATAAAAAGCGGCAGAAATGTCATTTCTCGGACACGTAAGTTCTGTAGTGAAAACGAAAGTAAGAACTTTGTAAGTGAAAGTAATAAGTTATAATTGAACTTGAAATATATTTCAATAAATCTATACCAGGCGTGAATAACTTGACTAGTTGACTCGCATATAGAACTTTTTACCATGGATTCACCGTGCGGGTGCCGGGCCCATCGCGTAGCAGAGAGAGGAGTTTGGAGTGCCTGGGACTTACGACCCAAGTGTAGATTTAAGGGGCCCCTTTAAAATGGTAAATGGATACTAGTAGCCCCATAAGCGTGTAAATATACACATATCTTTAGCGACGTGTATGTCTGTTTATATGTTAGTGAGTGCAATGTTTTTTTAAATTTAATATATTTCTGACACATTATTATGAACAATGCTGCTTTAATGCACTTTTCCCCATATAAGCTTTAACTGCCTCAAACTTCATACTTCTCCGTCCGCATATACTTCGTAAAAAGGCCTTAATTGATTTCCCGTCATTTATTAATATAATGATTAGAATTTATTTTATTTATAGATTTTTTTTTAACTTCATATTTTTTTTTTAGTTTCACGCTGTATCCCGCATATAGCAGGGTAGGCAGAGGGAACCAGAGAACCTAGTGTTAAGACACTCCGTTCTCTTTCAACAATTCCGTTCCCCACTTTCCGCCGAATTGAGGCATTGCGTGTTGAGTGGCGGAACCCAACGCCGCGCTTTGCCTTGTTACCAAATCCAAGAAATGAAAATACTATATTTTACATTTCCTGGAGTGGAATTCGAACCCACAACCTGACGCGTTTACAGTCGCACGCTTGTGTCTATGCGCCACATAAGCGTTATATGCAAAATAAAGCATAAAACTGCTTATTTTTAATAGCCATCCTAATACCTGTTACTATTTTTAAAAAGTTATCAACCTATTCACGCCACGCAGTCAAAATAACAAAAAAGTTACAGAAACAACCCCATAACAAATTAGGCCATACTCGATTGCTAACGTAATGTAACATCCGGTGCTTCCGACTCGATATCACTTGCGACACGTGAATTCGCGTAAATGTGCTTAGGATTTTTAGCCCTTAATAGCAAAATGTTGTGTTAAATTTTGTATTATATGATTATTTATGCTATAAATGAAATGAAATTCTAATCATTATACGGCGTGAAGTTAAAAAAATATATATATTGCATATCGGGGTAATCAGAGAGAACATAACATAGTGTCAAAACACTCCGTTACCCATTTTCCACCTGAACACGAGAACATTGCATTTTGAGTGGCATAACTAAACACCGCGCTTTGTCTTACTAGGACAGAGAAATGAAAATAAATTCCATATAAATCATTACCCCGAGTGGAACTCGAACCCACGTTCATTCGCGTAAATAAATTGATTATTATCACTTCCCCTAGTGGAAATTGAACCCCCGATTAACCGCGTCTACAGTCAGACACTGTCGCATGGGTTATGGGGACGGAGTGTCTTAACACTAGGCTCTCTGCTGAATGAAGCTAAAATAAAACACTCAGCGCGCATTGCCTCAATTCGGCGGAAAGTGGGGAATGGAGTGTTTTAACACTAGGTTTTCAGATTCGCTATATGCGGGTTACAGCGTGAAGTTATGATAATTAAAACAAAATATAAAGCAAAGCTTTTGCTATTTATTATATCGATTTGCTATTTTAGCATCAGAACTGTAAACACATTTACACCAGTTCACGTGTCGCAAGTGATATCGAGTTATCAAAAGCACCGGATGTTAAATTACATAGGATATTGTGTATAACCTAATTTGTTGTGGGGTTGTTTTAGTAACTTTTTGTTGCTTAAACGGCATTATATATAAATGGTGGACGTGAATAAGTTAACAAATCTAATTTGTATATGTTTTCTTATAGAATGAACAAATGACTATATCAAAAAAAGTTTATAAAGTATTTTCGTTCGAAGCGCCATAATAAAAAACTGAACTGAAAAAATATTTAAATAGAAATAATACAGAGATTACACATAAAATATGAACTTTAAAATACCTTCCATACAAGGTAAGAATTTTCGATTGTTGATGAATCGAGCTTTTCAAAATCAAAGTCAAAGTCAAAGTCAAATAATTTTATTCAAAATAAGAAGTTGCATGCTTCATTTTTTGAACGTCAAATAATTTACCACCGGTTTCCACAAATTTTCAATTCATTCAATTTAGTAATTGAATGCCTAAGACCTGAGAAGAACCGGCGCAAGAAACTCAGCGGGATTCTTTTTTATTCGTCATTCACGACTGATATGTATGGATACACAGTAAAGTTTGACTTATAAAATCAAAATATTATTTATACAAGTAGGCAATTAAAAAAGCATGCGAATCATCATCATTAACTTAAAAATTATATAATAATCATTTTTTTAGCTTCACGCTATATTCCGCATATAGCAGAGTAGCCAAAGTGAGCCAGAGAACCCAGTTAAAACAATCCGTTCTCTTCTAACATTTCCATTCCCTACTTTCCGTCAAATTGAGGTATTGCGTGCTAAGTGGCGGAACTCAACGCCGTGCCTCACCTTGCTACCAGAGCGAGGAAAAGGAAAATCCTAAATATTTTCATTTCCAGGAATGGGAATCGAATCCACGACCTATCGCGCTAGTACCTCTGCGCCACGACGAGCCTCAATATGTGAAGCATTAATACAAAATATTTACATTATAACTCAAAATAGACTATATTTTAATACTAAAAGCGCTTCATATAAAACTTTCTGCTTTCAAAACATCATATTCCCATACATTATAAAATAAACAAACCAAACTAAACAGTCAGCGCACGTGGGAAATTCATTTTCATTTAGTCAACAAGTTGTACGTTACATATTTTTTTTTTAGTTTCACACTGTATTCCGCATACAGCAGGGTAGGCAGAGGGAACCTGAGAACCTAGTGTTAAGACACTCCGTTCCCCACTTTCCGCTGAATTGAGGCATTGCGTGTTGAGTGGCGGAACTCAACGCCGCGCTTTGCTTTGTTACCAAACCCAGGAAATGAAAATACTAAACTTTTTATATCCTGGAGTGGGAATCAAATCCACAACCTGTCACGTTTACAGTCGCACGCTTGTGCCTCTGTGCCACGACAGACATCACAATACATTTTAAAAGTGCAATAAATAAAGAATTCAATAGTATTATTGTGTACAATAAGCCACGTCCCCACACTGCCACGATATAATCAACGATTTTTGTTTTAATCAAGAAAATACTGTGAAAATAAATTTTCAGACTATAGTATTTTCCTTTTATATTGCTATATCGTCAATAGTTCAAGCATATACACTTTTTAAAGTTCTAATAGATGTTAGGATTACTTTATTTATAGGACGAATAAATAAAAAAAAAGTTAGCAAATCAAACTTTTAGGTTAAGAAATATTTAAATAACGCCTGTTGTGTCGCAGAGGCACAAGCGTGCGACTGTAAGCGCGACAGGTTGTGGGTTCGATCCCCAATCCAGGAAATGTAATTTTTCATAACCTTGGTAACAAGGCAAAGTGCGGCGTTGAGTTACGCTCTTCAGCACGCAATGCCTCAATTCAGCGGAAAGTGGGGAACGGAGTGTCTTAACCCTAGGTTCCCTCTATCTACCCTGTTATATGCGGGATACAGCGTGAAGTTATGTATGTGTAAATAATACCAAAATTTATAGATAAAACTTACGTTTATACAAGTGTTAAGTGTACTATAGTCCGATGAAAATACTAATCAGCTTATACAAAGAATTCAAGAAACCGGGATACACTTACAAAGAAGCCTTAACGACATGATGCCACCAAAGCGTCATACCATTAGCCGTGACGACACACCAACACATAGAATAAATTCACATCAAGAAAACTAAATATATTTATAATATATATTACTAACAACTCAGAAGCCGTGCATTGCATGAAGTTCGCGTTATTGTGGAAACGGTTCAAGTAGTATGCTATAACTACAAGTACACTTAGAACAATCGAAGATGTTCTATTTGCATTGAATTCAAATCGCATAAAAGCTTACGGCAGACAAGCTTAGTAATAACCTTTATTGAAATTATATAGTAATAAGAAAATTCTCATAACAGCGCATCGTATCTTTTCAAAAGTAAAAGTACAAAGATATTCGATATTATTTTAAATTGTATAAATAAATATTTTCAAAACAAGCATTTTTAGGCATCTTTGGATTTAATTATTTAATATTGTTTTGTTAACAAGACATACCGGCGTTGAGTTCCGCCACTCAGCACGCATTTCCTTTTAACACTAGGTTCTCAAGTTCCCTCTGCCTACCCTATATGCGGGATACAGCATGAAGCTAAAAGAAAATAAAATTGATTTCTTTTCAAATTTTTTCATTTAATAAACGTATTCATCGTACAAAAATGTTATCCACCATTTTGTTGTGACGGCCATTTTGTATTAACATAGACATTAAATAATGTTTTGTGTACTTTCTTTAATCATGGCGCGTCGAACGTAACAGTTGAGCAGAAGTCACACATCAGAATTAAAATTGTATAACAAATTTGATTTCCATTAGACAATTGAAAGAGTGACTGGACTCACACTAAAAAACTAAAAAGGCAAGTTAAATAAAAAAGTAAAAAAGATACACCGTTAACTTAGTTATGTTTCAATAAACTCAATGAACTTATCGTCATTTCTCTACAGATAGTGGAAAAAAGAAAAACGCAAACTCAAGTCAAATAGGAAATTAAATATTACTTACATCTTACAATATAATTTAATGTCTATACATAGACTTCAAAAGTGTCGCCGCCGTAACTAAGTTACGGTTGGATCAACTACGAAGCGTCGGAGACTAAACAAGTTATTGGTGATACGATTAAAAATTACACATATCGTGCACTGAACGTCTGGTAAGATTAACACATTCTCCGCCAACAAATTTTACATAACAATGAATTCTGAGGTCAAGTTGCGATAATATGCGGAAGGCCTGCATCAGATAATCCCAGTAACGTTTAACACAGAACTCGTGACTGACAGCACTGAATGGCAAGTTAAAGTAGGTACTCAGTGTCAGTCGCTAGTGACTGACATAGCCCCATTGGAGTATTCCAGTGTCAGTTACCCGTGACTGACGAGGCGGTCAATGTGTTAAGATTATTCTTTTAAAGCCAAACATCCACTATATTTAGCAGGATAGGCAAAGCAAACTTAGTGGTAAGACACTGTGCTCCCCACTCCCACTTTCAGTCATTTTGAGAAATTATCAGATATGTGGCAGATCTAAACGCTGCCATTAATAAAACATGAGTGACAAAATTATAATTATAAACTATCCAAAATACAAAATCCAAAAAACAATAATTTACATAACCTCTAATCCGTTCACGAATCATATCTCCGCACAGGGAAACCTAGTGAGATATCCAAGGTTTTACAAAAACTTGACATTCCAGCAGTTTCCTTGCTCATTTAAGTACTGTATTTAGTACTTATTTAAGTATTGCATCGAACAAAACCTACTGTAAATAATTAAATCAATAAATAAAATTAATAAATTTCTCCGCTCTAGTACGACATAGCGACAACTACCGCAACCTCAGCGCTCAGTATCTCGAATCCAGTCAGAAAGTAAATAACGGATTGAAACTAGGTTCTAACTGCCCTCCTATGAGAGAAAAGACCTGAAATCATAATCAGATTGTCCCACTGAACCAAAATATATTGGACTGAGCCAAATTTTTTTAGCTTCATGCTTCTCTGGCGAGGTAATCAAAAATGCTGAGTTTCAATTTTCAGGCTCGCCGGTAAAATGATTACTGAAAAGTGCATGTCCACTGTAATCCCGACTCAGTTACGTCCATTTCTCATTAAAATTTCATTTTCAAAAAGTCTTCAAAGCTACTTGAGGCCTATATATATATATATATATAAAACCTGTGTGTAAGCGCTTATATTTTTTGAACAAATTGTTATTTTAGGCTTGAGAAGAATGTTTTCTATGAAGATGTTTTATTTTTACCAGTGTCTCCGTTGACGCGTTAACAACGCGTTGTCTTTAGTCATGTATTTTTTATATAAATATACACTTTGTATAAATATGGATGTCAAACCATGGTAGTGTGTGTAACATTTATTTTATTAATTTAATATACTTTTTATGCATTATTTAAAAAAAATATTAGCATTCTGCACTCCTTCTCTATATAAACTATAAG
>JAKGSA010000002.1:308857-346193 GCA_033558755.1 Philaethria dido
AGCTCTGCATTTGGCATTTTTAGATCTACAGAAGGCCTTTGACTGTGTGCCTCGTCAATGTATCTGGTGGGCATTGCGATCCAAGGGGATCGCTGAGGCCTATATTGACATTATTAGGGATATGTACCGCGATTCCGCGTCAATGGTTAGGACTGCTGTTGGCGACACCAAACCTTTTCCCATTACTGTAGGGGTTCACCAAGGCTCGGCGCTTAGTCCGTTTCTATTCAATGTAGTGCTCGATACTGTCTCGGCTTATATTCAGGACCAGCCTCCATGGCTGATGATGTATGCCGATGACATAGCACTCGTTGACGGGGACCGGACGAAGTTAGAGCAGAGAGTGAACCTCTGGAAGGGTACGCTGGAGAACGGCGGTCTTAAGCTAAATGTGTCGAAGACCGAGTACATGGCATGCGGGAGCTCGGACTCTGGCACTATCCATATAGGTCCTGAACCAGCCGTTAAGTCGGAAAAGTTCAGGTACCTTGGATCCGTTTTGAACGAGTCCGGAGGCATCGATCACGATGTCCAAGCCCGGATATGCGCTGCTTGGGCCAAATGGCGTGAGGTCACTGGTGTGGTCTGCGACCGCAGAATACCGCCCAAACTCAAGGGACAGATATACAAGTGCATAATCCGACCTGTTCTTTTATACGGTAGCGAATATTGGCCGGCACTGTCTCGTCACACTCAGGAGCTTCGCGTCACGGAGATGAAGATGCTGAGATGGATGTGTGGCGTTACGCGGGCTGATCGCATACGTAACACATTCATTCGAGGTAGTCTTCGGGTCCGTGACGTAGCGGATAAGCTCCAAGAGCGTCGTTTGAGATGGTACGGCCACGTTGTGCGCCGTCCCGAACACCATGTCGGAAGAAAATGCCTTGATATATCTGTCCCTGGAGTTAGACCCCCCGGACGCCCAAGGAAGCGATGGCTGGATGTCGTGAAGCAGGATATGAGAGCCAATGGACTAACCACCCGTGATGCAGAAGATCGTGCAAAGTGGAGTAGGTTGAGTAGGAAGGCAGACCCTGGCTAGCCGGGATAAATGCTAGGAAGAAGAAGAAGATTTATAAATATATAATATTTCTATGTTTTTTATGCAAAATTACACCACGTTAATATAGATACACACGTCGAAAACATTACTAGAACAATCTTGATAATTACTATAATGATTCACTGAGTGAGACATAGATACATACATCGAACTGAGATCACAGATACCTATGGATAATTAATTATTTGGTAGTAATTCAATATAATGGATATGAACATATCAATTCTCGTTTACGTTTATGTATAAAATTTATACTAAAATATTTTATTTCACTTCTCGGAACATAATGGTAGTAAAGATCCCAGCAGGATAGTTGGACAGGACGAAGTGTCAAAACCCTCTGTTATCCGCTTTCGACTTTTTGAGACATTGCAGATCAAGAAACGGGACTTAACACCGCAGTTTGTTTTGTATATATATATTTTTAAATAATTATAAGTATATTTACATGAGAAAACAGAAAAAAATCATGTGATTATATGATATGCACAAACTTACAAAAATGTCTTAAAATAACATCTACACAGTAGCAGGGTTAACTATAAAAGGCAAGTTCAGCTAAATCTCAACGCTTGCAAGAGTTAAAAATAAAAATTAGTCAATGTTTAAATGTCGTTCATGATTCCTTTTAGTTGTGGCAAGCATTCTGTTAGGCGGAACTCGATATTTCTAGTGTCAAAAAAAATAAATAAAGAAAAAAATAATATAGTTAAAAAAAAATTAAAAAAGTAACTGATTTAAAAACATCGAATTCACCTTTAGAATTATTTGAAAGTGTCGTGCTGATATTTTTTTTTATACTGAACATAAAATCTTAACCACAGAATTAAAATTGAAAAAAACAAAACCAACAACAACAGATAATAAACAATTTCAGCACAACACAATAAAAAAAATAAATGCAAAGTGAAAAGTACATAGCAAGTGTTTGAAATTCGTTATACAATAGATTAAATAACAGCTCAAAGTAAATTCATCGCATAGTAATTTACAAAATTATCTGGTAATCAAAAGCTCGGGTTACTTCCAACTATATAGTATTCACATTTTAGTGTTCATACGTTCATTTGAAGTCTGTTTTAATTGGCAAAGCAAATTCAAGGTATACGAAAATACGCTTTAAACATTTTTTAAATTGTAAACGTGATTAGCTGAGGGTTCGATTCCCACTCGAATGAAGAATGATTTTTTTTAGCTTCACATTGTATCCCGCATATAGCAGGGTAGGCAGAGAGAACCTGACAACCTAATGTTAAGACACTTCGGTCTCTTTCAACAATTCCGTTCCCCACTTTCCGCCGAATTGAGGCAATGCGTGCTGAGTGGCAGGACTCAACGCCGCTACCAAACCCAGGAAATAAAAATACTAAACTTTTACATTTGCTGAAGTGGGAATCGAACCCACATCGAATGATTATATTTAAATTATTATTTTCCTTTCTCTGCTCTGGTGAGACAAAGCGCAGCGTTGAGTTCCGCCACTTAACACGCAATGTCTCGAAATCGGACGGAACGCGGCGGCCTTCCTTGCTACACAGAATAAAACGTGAAAATGCTTCTTTTTTATTTGCCAAAATATCGATATGTACACAAAATCATTTTCTCATACAAATGAGTTACGATGGATCAATTATACTTTAATTTGTTGCTAATTTAACGCATAACATAGTAGCTTATTAAAAGAGATTAATTTTAAAATATTCCTTTCACCAATTTTCACTAATTATTTTTTTTATACCAAATAGGATATTGGAAAAATATAAACAGCTACGCATTTTTAACTGCATAGTATAATAGTCCACTATAATAATCCACTTTCCACCAAAAAATAATTGTAATGCAAGCCAAAGCAGCCCCAAGCATGAGTTGAACCTTCATCAATCATCAAACATCGCGACCCACTTCTCAACTATATATACAATTCACTTATATAAGAATAATTAAAATTTAAGCATAAAACATAAAAAGGACAGTTACGTACAATCTAGTAAAAAAAATAAAAAATAAAAGAGGTAGTTTTATAAAGTTTGTAAGCAAATGAACATAAGAATATTTTTAAAGATTCCTTAGTCTAAGTGAAACTGGAGATGGCATCAGTGTAATTTGTAAAAACAATATAAATATATACTTTTATTTATATACTACTTTTTTTTTTTTATACTGTTGGTATGGATTATCATATTATATATTAAGTACATTTATTATTGTTTATGTATTTGTTATAATTTTTATTGATTTATTATTTATTTATTATTTATTTCTTTCTTTTTTAATATACACATATAAGAATATAATACACACATAAATATAAGTATCATAAATCTATATACATACATGTTTATTTATAATATAGAATTTTAAATGGTTTTTAAATGTTATTGTTGTTTTAGAATGTTTTATATCCAATGGTGATTTATTGTAATATTGGGCACCCACAAACATTTTTTTTTTCCGTAATTTGTCCGTGGTGTATGTAGTACAATATGATCAGCGTTCCTAAGTCTAATTTTACTGATTTGAGATTTTTTTTGTGAAAGTTAGGTGAGTATGTATGTCTTTATGAAGAATCTTACGTATCAAAATACATGTTTTATAAATATAAGTTTGCGAAATGTTCATTATTTTAGTTTCTCTGTAAAGTTTGTCAGTTGGAGTTAAGAAGTCGTAATGGAACAAAACCTTGAGTTTATTTTGAGCTATTTGCAAGGGTACTAAGTTAGTTTTAGCAGCTGCACCCCAAATCTCTATAAGGTAATCTAGGTGTGGTTTAACAAGTGAATTGTATACATTATATTTAACTTTTTGTGGTAGGCATCTTGCCATTCCACGTAATAAGCCCGTAAGAGAAGTTAGTTTCTTTTTTACCCTATCAATATGCGGCTTCCATGAAATGGTGCTATCCAGCATTAAACCCAAGTATTTATCTACGTCTACCCTTTTAATTATTTGGTTATTTATTTTAAGTGGTTCATGATCGGGAATCTTTTTATTTTTCGTAGCAAATATTATATAGTTACACTTAGATACGTTTATAGTAAGTAAATTATCCTGAAACCACCTCTCCAATATGTTCAAATCACTCTGAGCAGATCGTATTATGTCTTTAATTGAATTCCCAAAGTAGAACAAAGTCGTATCATCAGCATAAAGAGAAAGATCCCCTTCTAATCCAATCCGACTAATACTGTTAATATAGATTAAAAACAACAGAGGTCCTAATATGGATCCCTGGGGAACTCCAAAGGTAATATTTCTGGGACTACTTACAGTATTTCCAATTTTAACCACTTGACAACGATTTCCGAGGTAAGATTTAATGATGTTATATGCGTTCCCAGTTATACCAATTTTAGTTAATTTATCAAGCAATATATCGTGACTTACCGTGTCAAAAGCTTTTTTCAAGTCAATGAGTATACCTAGTGCAATAAGCTTATTATCAATATTTAGTTTTATTTTGGTTATAGTATCCGTCACAGCTGAGAGCGTATTCGATTTTGGTCTAAAGCCATATTGCCTTTCATAAAAGTAATTTTGAGAGTATAGATATTGTTCTAATCGACTATAAAGAACCCGCTCAAAAATTTTCGATAATACAGGGAGAACCGAGATGGGGCGATAGTTCCCCGGGTCGGTTTTACTTCCAGCTTTATAGACTGGAGTAACTTTGGCAATCTTAAGACTATCGGGAAAGGTCCCTAACCGCAAGCAATTGTTTATAGATTGAGTAAGCTCATTAATTATAAGGTTTTTTACCCATTTAACAGACTTTGTGTTAATCCCATCAATTCCCGAACTAGTATTACTATTTAAATTATCTATTATTTTTATAATTTCATTTGTGGTTGCAAGTGAGAAGTCTGTGAGTGCATGTGTAGAGGATCCAGTTTCACTTACCCCAGAATCACAAGTTAAATTACTATTCTTCATATTAAATTTCTTTTTATAAAATTATTTTATTTAAAAGTTTTTAAAAATATGAAATAAACGTAAAAACATATCCTCGTAATTGTAAAACATGGATAGACCTGATATTTGATTTTTTTTTTAAAAACAAAACTTTTAAAATATATTATTTACAATAAAAAAAATATTTCATTACATTTTTTTTAATATAAAATAACAATCTAACGTTCTATTTTACTATCGTCAATTAGTCACTCGCATCCATGTTATACAATTACAAAAAGAGAAACAAACACTAGAAAATGAACGTAAACATTAAAAAATAACTTAAAATATGCTAGTCGAAAAGAAAACAACGAATTCCAAACACATCAGGATGTATAATAGATATCGCAATAAGGTCAAAATCCACTTACTAGTGAGTCCCAGAAGTGCATCGGTAAGTTGTTGACGCGCGTTTCGTTGCGCGCGTTCATGTTCACTTGCGTCCACATCAAATCCTGAGAGGGTCCCGGCTGACCCCACAGTGAGTCCTGCAATATATTAATATGTGAATCCGATGTTCGAATAAACCCCAACGCACAAATTTGCCAACTTCAACATTTAGAAGGGTATTGAGACCAAAATTGAACTAACATATAACTCTTAGTAATAAAAGAACTCTTAGTACAAGTAGTATTATTCAAAAAGAAAAATGTTTTTAAGTAATTTTTAAATTTTTTATTGAAATGAAAAATACTCGAGAACATCTGTTAGATCAATTTTTCAGTATATCGGCATAGCAAGTTGATTTGGAAGTCAACAAATTTGCCGATTGAGGTTTGCGCTCAGCACAGTCAAAGCGAATCAGAAATAAAATACAGGGAAGGTAGTAGGATTGTAATGAAAATGGTACAAGTACAGGGGCACAGAATACAATCGAACCATGGAATTACGTTTCGAATTCGTTTAGGACAGATATGTACGATTTGAACTCGCGGTAGCAAAATATTATATTAATAACACGAAAAATGCTTTTATATAAAAATACAATAATAATTATTATTATCAAGGCTTAATTCCATGACTCAATTATAAATAGTCATTCACAGCTCTTTACAAGAATCGCTTTAGTCAGTTTTATTTTAAGCAAAATAAAAATGCGTACTATAATTGAAAATGAAAATCGAAATTAAACAATCATAAATTAGCGTTGTAGCAATCCGCAAAACAGGAAAACAACTGGACAATTGGAGAACATGAATTGAATGAACTATCTTATAAATAAAAATTAACAGCAATTATTGATATTTTGAAAGAAATATACCATAAATCTGGACTTCGACAGTGAAGCTTGGCTTCCAAGGGGAAACGGTGATTCCACAGTATCATACAAATAATTATAATCGAGTTTGCTTTTACTGTTGGAAGCCTAAAATGTGTTCAAGTTACTGTAACAGGTGTGTGACGAAAAACAAGAGAAAATTGAAACTGAGTATGTTAAGCAACTTCGAGAAGTCAAGGTAGGGGAGACCGGGGATGTTCGGACGCACAAATAGGGCAGTAAAAGTTTTACACGATAGGTTTCACACGTTAAACTGAGTGAAGTGATCAAGTGTAATACTTTTAACAACCAATGGCTTTCTGCAGACATATAGGAGATTTAGTGAAAGCTCCTTGAGATACGACGACCCCGTCGAAAACAGAAGACTTAATGTATGCCAGATATAAATTTTGATAATCCGAATTGGGAACTGATAAATAATTTTGAAGCCAATTGGGCATACGATGCAAGTGAACACGTTGTGTAGACTGCATCAAGAGCAGCGGTGCATCACTGGTCTCCCACACATAAGTCAAGATATCGAGGTCATGCTCAGAGAGTAGAATTATAATATCGGAGAAAAATTAATCGAGAGAGTGCAATTTCGACAATATTGTTACCATATAATATTGTCTTAAAGCTTGTGGCGGTTGAACTGGCATGTATGTTTCGGGTGCCATTCGTGGGTTATAGGTACGGTTATAAAACGCTTCCTAGAATATGTAAACTCAATGTATTAAAGCAAAATAGCGTATTGCAATTTATTAGTAAGTCAATATAAATGACGTGACAAGAATGCGTTTGACAATAAAGACAAGTGACAAGTATCATAATTAATATTGAACAAAAATTGAGTACTTTAGCTAAAAAACCAAAAAATTGTGAAAACGTCTAACGTCCCAAAATCTTGATCTAGTCACATCACTTAAGTTAACAATATTATTGTCTAAATATATAAACTAAATAGCATCTATTTTATAATGACGCTAATTTCGCTTTCAAATCATTCGATTTAACCATTATATTAACCTTTCTTAGACAGCTATGCCTCTATAATAATAAAGCGCTATCTGAGCCTGCAAATGATCAATACATAAGAATAAGTTTGTTCGACGGGATATTTACCATGTATTGTTTTTATTTTGGACTCCCGATATTTCGATGCCATGCCATGACGACCATGCCATGATCGTTGCAAGCACCATGATCACGGGTAAACTGATTATTATATGATGATATTCTTATGTATGTGACCATGAGAGTTTAAATTCATATAATGATCAATACAAACAGAAAAAAAAACGCATATTAGTCTTTATTTTCATTTGCAATTTTATACAACGTGTTTTTACCCATTTTAAAGTTAACGAAAACCTTCACCACCTCTAGACTGAGAGGCAGGAACAGGAAGATTAACAGATAACATGTTTAGATAGCGAACCCATTCGACCGTTTTCGATGCGAAGTGGACTCGGTAAAAAAAACGAGCTTTAAGCCGTGTCCGATCCACACTTACATACGTCGCTTATGTTCGTTCACGCGTTATCTATAACGTTTTAGATGAATGAGTGCCGAATTCGTTAGCGAGAGCCTAAAATTTTAAAGTTTTATCGTTAGGCGTTTTCAATTTACAGTTTTTGATATATTGTTTAAAACTAGCTTTTTTTATGTACTTTTATGATTTATGCACTAACCGCCTATAGTAAATATTGTAATTGTTTTAATTGTGACCTCAATAAAGTTAGTCAGTGATACAAAACTAAATTTCAAGTTTGCTTTTAAAATATTAGTAATAGTATTTGGTAAAGGCCAACGAGTTCCAAACAACTCCAAAAGCTAAAATTTTCAAGTCAGCCATAAAATATCAAAATCATCAAACATTTCTCATAAAATAACATAAGTTTTTGACTTTGAATATATGTGGATCTCCGCCATTAATTAATGCGTTAACTACTAACATCGCGCAACTGCTAGATAAATGAATACCGAACTTGTTAAATCCAAGCGATGTAGGTATGCGTGAAAGCCTCATATTTTGAGGTTCTACCGTAATAACGTTTCCAATTCGAGTTAAATTTAAACTTAAAATTGAACAGAATTTGGTTTTGTAAATGGAAGTCGAAATCGTTACGCTTCACGTTTTTTCTTGCATAGCAGGTTTGTTAGAAAAACCCTAGTGAAGATACACTCCGTTCTCCACTTTCCGCCTAAAATCAGAACAGCCTGCTGGTTTGCGGAACAGAACGCCGCGCTTTATATAATATTTAAAAAAAAATACCGAAGTTTATATCTAAGGGCATTAACAAATAAACGTGCAGTAATATTCCGAATCTAAATAAACTATGATATTAGAACTATTAAATAATTAAAGTCATTTCTAAGTTCCACGTCTAAAATTTTCATATGAAAACTCTTTCATATACCGCAAAAATTACTTTTTTACTTTGCACGTCAAACAAACTTTTGAACTTACGTATAAATCGCCTACATTCGCTAATAAAACGTTTTCGTCCAGGGGTGAGCAACCACGTTCCTTGGGCCACTTGCAGCCCGAATAATAATTTGTTGCGGCTCCCAAGTGTTCATTTTTATTCAGATACAGATATTTTCTCGCTAATATATTAAGCTTTATCATTTTTTTAGATAGTTTTCCTGTTATTGTAAGCCTATAATATGAATATATTTTTTTCCCATTTTTGACACTCATCCACTTCCACAAGTTGGCTGGAAAGGATATTTTGCAGGGATAACCCCACCCTTGTGTACTTTATAATTTTATGTCTTCTCATGTATTTATTATTGTTTTAGTTCAATAAAGAATATAAATAATTTTAAATGTTAATAAGTAAAGCACGCGAAATAAATCTAATTTTAACATTTAAATTTTGAAGTGCCAAAAACTGGCAAAAGATATAAAAAATTGAATTTTCTAAAAAAGGTTGCTCACCCCTGTTTTAAATGAAAAAATATCGAGAAAAAGTGATGTTCAAAAAATTTCAATTTCAACCTTTGCAAACATGTTTCCCATTCGACAAAAACGATTTTTTATTTCGATTTATGATATGACATTTTAGCTTGGGAATATATACGCTGGCGTTATTGAGTGACTGAAAGACAACGTACAGGCGAAACTACTGGCCATAGAAAGTTGAAATTTGGCATGTAGGCTTTTTGAGGTACATAGAGGAGCCACCAATAGAGGATTTTTCGAAATTCTTACGAAAACGTGACAAAAAAGATATATTAATCTGGTCTACGTAAACGATATCGCGAAACAGAGCAAATTTATAATTTAATCAAATCCAAAATATCACTATATTAGATTCTTGTCGTTATATTATGGCTAAACCACCCATAAAGTTTCATAAATTGTTAACCATGTGCTATTCTGATGCTTTTTTTTATGGACGGGACAAGGCAAACGAGCGTTCCGGTCACCAGATGGTAAGTGATCCCGCCGCCCACGGCCCCGTGTAACACCAGAGGAGCTACAGGTGCGTTGCCGGCATTTTAGGTAGGCGCGCTTTTTGAAGGTACCCAAGTCATATCGACCTGGAAACGCTGTCGCAGGTAGGCCATTCCACAGTTTAGTGGCACGTGGAAGGAACTTCCTATGAAACCGCACAGCACTGGAGTGCCACGCATCCAGGTGGTGTGGATGGTATTTAAGTTTGTGACGTACTGTGCGGTTGATGCTATATCTATGTTACTATAAGCTATATTTGTTCACTAGTTATTACGTGAAAGACTAACAAACATCCTCACAAGCTTTCGCATTAATAATATTAAGATAGTATACCAAATGAAGGTAACTATATATGTTTCATTAAACAGCGAAGATTATAGTTCAAAGAGGCCGACATATTAATAACGAGCTATAACGGCCTTGCGTATATACCGAAGTGAGATCAGTTTGCAATCAAATAAGCTAGAGAGCGGTTCTGATTGGTAATAGTTTAACCAGGAATTATATCTATTACTTATATATCCGTAGCAGGCGTGAATAGTATGATAAGTCAACTTGCATATACATCTTTTTTTAAACATTAATATGCGAAAATTGCTTTATTTCGAGAGAATAATATCTGAACTGAGTATGCATTATCGATTTATAAAGTTATTCATATATAGCAAGGCAAAGCGCGGCGTTGAGTTCCGTCACTCACACAATACCTCAATTCGGCGGAAAGTAGGGAACGGAAATGTTAAGAGAGAACGGAGTGTCTTAACACTAGGTTCTTTAGTTCCTTACTGTGTGCGGGATACAGTGTGAAGCTAAAAAAAAGTTATTTACGCCTGGTATAAAATATAACTAGACATAGTGTTGGAACGGAGAATTCATCACAAGACTTCCTCTATATACACCTTACATCGTCAGATATAAAAAAATAAACTTATAGGACATGTAGATTACTTAAAACAAACATACATACATACAAAGCTTCACGTTGTATCCCGCATATAGCAGGATAAGCAGAAGGAACCTAGCGTTAAGACACTCCGTTCCCCACTTTTCGCCGAATTGAGGCATTGTGTGATGAGTGGCGGAACTCAACGCCGTGCTTAGCCTTGTTACCAAGCCCAGGAAATGAAAAATTGCATTTCCTGGAGTGGAAATTGAACCCACAACCTGTCGCGTTACAGTCGCACGCTTGTGCATTTGCGCCATGACAGTCGTCACTTAGGATTATTTAAAAGTTACTTATAAATATACATATATTGTAACTATATATATTATTTGGTCCAATTCAATTACTTTAAAATATCCTTAATTCAGGTAGACTTTTGCAAGCATTTTTGAGTCGTCGAATAAATATAAAGCTACCACCAGTTCGAAAGGCAACTCTATAGATACAGAAGCTAACTCAACAGTTGCTCTTTTCAAATAATAAAGGTTACATTTTTATTACAGCACAAGGAGTAGAGGCACAAGCGTGCGACTGCAAACGTGACAAGTTGTGGGTTCAATTCCCACTCCAGGAAATGTAATTTTTAATTTCCTGGGTTTGGCAACAAGGCTAAGCGTAGCGTTGAGTTCCGCCACTCAGCACGCCATGCTTCAATTCGGCGGAAAGTGGGGAACGAAGTGTCTTAACACTAGGTTCCCTCTGTCTACCCTGCTATATGCGGGATACAGTATTATTTAATACAATAGTAGATACCTTGCATACAATTCAAATGATGTTCATTCCGTAATTTTTTATCGTTTAAGTATTCTTGATTGTATCAATTAAAGCTTTTCTGCGTAAAAGAAAACTGGAAAAAGGTTCCAGATCGTAGTTATTATTTTTTAGCTTCAAATGTTGTCTTGCTTACAAAAAAATCAGAGAACCTAGACACTATTTTCTCCACTTTCCGCGCCAATTTAGAAGTTGAGTGACGGAACTCTACGCAGCGCTATGTCAATATACGAGTATGTGTGCAATTATTCCCCCGAGTGGGAATTGAACCTAGAACCAACTGTGTTTACTGTCAGAAACTGTTTATGCTACCTTGTAAAGGCCCATTCAAGTAAATAAACATAGAAAATCCAAATTTCTCTCGAATGTTAAACTATAATCTCAAATAAATATGACTTTTATCTAATAGTAGCAAAGTGCCTAGTGTCTATGTTCGATCCGTAAAATTTCCGCCAGATGACAAAATTTCCGTTTTCGCAACTTAGTTGGACAAAGCGAGGCATTGAGTTCCGCCATAGAAAATATAATATATCTAACATAGCCAATAAGAACATTAGAGTACCTTAAGAGGAGGTTATTGCTATCGCCTTTAAAGAAAGGAGAAATCAAATCTAGGGATTTTTCAGTTATTAAAAACAAAATAAGTGCAATTGACATATTAAAAAACCGATGAAAAATATCTATTCATACTTTATCTTTCCCTACATAAATGTTATACTATTTCACTCTCACCTACATATGAATGCTGTCTCTTTCTAGTGTCGCTATTTCGTTACACCGTTTCAAATCACAACGATTCTAAAGAAGCAGTTGAACGGTTTATCTCGCATAGTATAATCAGAATGAACGTAGTGTTAAGGCACTGCGTTCTACTTTCCTGCCGAATTCTAGCCATTACTTGTAAAGAAGCTTAACATGAAAAGAACTTTAGAACGGTTTCAAAAGCTAAAAGAAATCACAGGAAGAGTGGTTTCTAAGTAAATTTATAAAGTATTCCAACAGTACTGTGAACAGAATACTACTGAAATACTATTTACATTTTCTTCGTTAAATTTTTTAAATTGTATTTAGCGTAATTTTATGTTGCTATTTAAACATTCGCTTTAACTTTTATTAGCTTTGAAACCCTATATGCGACTAATATTATTTAAATATATTTATGAGCTACTAGTGTCCCCGTTGACGCGTTAACAACGCGTTGTCTTTAGCGATGTATGTCACTTTATATAAACATGGATGTTAAGCCATGTGTAACATTTATTTTGTTAATTTAATATACTTTTTATGCATTATTTTAAAAAAATATTAGCATTCTACACTCTTTCTCTATATTAACTATAAGTGTGCCAAATTTCATGCTCCTCCGTCCGTGTAATTTTCGTAAAAAGGCGCACAAAGTTTTTGGGTCACGTATTAATATATAGATAAGTAGAACAGAGATACTCGTTCAAATATAACTTTGTCATAATTCAAAAGTTTACTTTTATATTATTGTAATTTCTATCCGCAAAATGTTCATAAAATAATAACCGCTCAATATGCAATATCTAAAATTCCGACTGAAAGCGAAGAGCGGAGTGTCTTAAAAATCACTAACTATCCTGCTAGGTGGGATAAAACGCAAAGTTGCTTTTTTGTATAAAATAAAAAAAAATACGCAATATTTTTAAATATTTGTAAAGTTACTTACACTTAGAACAACAAAGTTTTAAATTGAAAAACGAACAAAAATATATTTATCAATAATATCAACTTACTAACCGAAAATACTACTATCTCTTTTACCTCCTTAGTCATATAAATTAAATCATTTAGTGAACATTACACACAATTTATGAATTTGAGCGTCTTAATGTAGACGTGTTTCAAATCGTCTCCAATGCCGTGTTACAAACTTTGTTAGACGATCGTTCACGCGAAAATTGCAATTCAGTTGCAAATTACGAGCTAAATTCACGCCGTTTGGTATTTGACTTAGCCAAATTACTGGTATTTCTTAACTTAATGTTTCTAATATAGGATGAGCGGGTAAAAATAGTGTTAGGTCACTACGTTTTTATTTTCCGCCCATTTTCAGTATAAAGAATTAAGTGGCGGAACTCAACGCTGCATATAGTGAACAGGGTAAGAACTAAACGGGAGAAGCATTTTTTTAATATATAAGTAATTCAGACCACATACCTATTGACCACATTCCAAGAAACAAAAAGTTGAAACGTAAAGAAGTAATGTACTGGAATTATAATTCTCTTTATAATATAAATTGAAATAATGATTTTCAAATGTCTAAAAAGATAATAACAAGACTCATGGAGTTAATAAATTCGCGCACTGAATAGTTCATATTAGAGTCCCACGAGTGGGAATTGAATCCACAACCATCGCGATTTACTATATTATTATTTATAAAGAATATTGAACAATTTTTTTTTAATTTTAAACAATTTAAGCACTTTTATTTAAAATCCATATCGAGTTGTATATGTAAAAAAAATATAATCCGCCATTTTATCGTAGCGGCCATTTTAGATTTACATTGATATAGAAAGTATTAAATTGTATTGTCATCAGAACTAAAGGTGTGTACCAAATGTCAGATCAATATGTCAACAGAAAGATCAAATGCCAATTATAAAATTTGACCCAAACAAAAACACAAACAGGACAAGTTAAATAAAATAAATAAAAGCTTATAAAAAGGCTAATAACCTAGGATTCAATTCTACAACTATTTTCTCATGTATAACATTTCTTCCTAACTTGTTTGCGAAGAAACTATAAATATGAAAACCGATATGTTCACTTTGCGGTCACTTGTATGGTTTTAACGATTATTCAGTGTGAAAAATATTATACGTTATAAATCCGCTTCCAATCAGTTCATTTAATAACTATTTTGCTCATTTTTATTATATTGAATCGTATAGAATTCAAAGGTGGCAATATATTAAATTTATAAATTAAATTGAAAAAGATTTTTATATGAAAAAAATATTTTAATACTTTTCTTTCCATGTTAGAAGGCAATGTGACATTGAAATATAGATAACAATTTAGATTGGTACTAGCTGTTACCCGTGGCTTCACTCGCGTGGTCAATGGCAGTCCTTACTACATACTATAGTGTTTAGTGCGTATATGCTTCAATTAGAAAGCTTTGGTGTAGCTAGATTTTCAATATTTTTGACCAAGTATCGTGTCTGCCAATTTTTTTTTTAAATATCCTGTTTTTTTTTTTGCATCTCTAAGAATATATGCACAAAGTTTCATGATAATCGGTTTACTTAACCGCTTATCATAAAACTTTGTGTTTTGGTGTGAAAGCGGGACAAACAAACTTACATTCACATTTACTAAATTTGTGAGGATTAAAACTAAGAGAGGTAAAATTTAAACTTGCCGTAAACCAAAATACAGATTACCAGTTTTGATTTCATACGACTGATATTACTTCAATATATTTGAAATACCTAACTGAAAATTCGCCTAAAAGTATAAAAGATGAATAGACTGAATCGAAATATTTTTTATATTAAATTGATATTGGTCACTAGGTCAAATTTATTTAGCAAGATATGACGTACGTTAATATACTAACACAGCAAGCTTCCTGTGTTAAGCTACGTTACTTAGAAGTTTTACGTTTTATCCCGTACTAGTGTCCCGGTAACGCGTTAATAACGCGTCCTAGCAACGTATGTATATTTCACTTTATATAAACATGGGTGTCAAACCATGGTAGTGCGTATACAATATATTTTATTAATTTAATATATTTTTTATGTATTATTTTAAATACATATTATCATTCTGCATTCCTTCGCTATATACACTATAAGTTGCATGCTCCTCCGTCCGCGTAATTATCGTAAAAAGGGACACAGTTTTTGCTTCACGTATTAATATATAGATAGTCAACACGGTAGTTATAGAGAACTTAGTGCCAAGACACTCTTTTTACCGTCCAAATTATAGACATTCCGCCTTGAGTCGCGTAACTTAACGCTGCGCTTTGCACTCAACAGTAATATAAACAGAACCTATTATATAAACCGTTAGAACATTCTTTCTTTTTATAGAACTTTAAAGATCAATACAAGTTAAATAACTTTAAATTTTCTCTTCTACTCCATAAATACAATAAGTACTGGCAACATTTGGAATCACTATCTCAAATTAAATTAGTTTATAAGTTAGTTAAAGTTACTGAAAACGTTCAACTTCGGCCGATGTTGATTCCGCAGCAGTTAAACGCGACATTTAGTGCTTTGATAGAAAAAAACTTTTTAAAAAGTAAATTAAAAACCCACCACGCTTATATTCGTAAGAGGCGTGAATAAGTGAATAATTAGACTTGCACATACATTTTTTTTAATATTAGTAGGCATTAAGTATAGCTTTATGAATAGTAATTGAAATGACAATATTAAAAAAATATATATTAAATCTCATTTCCGGTAAAAAAGTATTCAAGTAAAATAAATACAGATTATACAGATATTACTAAAACTCAAAAACGTCCTGTAAAGTATGCAATTACGATTTATTAACTTATTCACGCTTGGTACGAATATTATATATGAGATAGTAAGAAAAAACAAACATTTTTCGCACAGATTCGAATACACGACCGAAGTTTATTGCCGCCACTCAACATAAAGTAAAAAGCTAACTCCTTTATCAACGCTTTATGTTAAGGTATTTAATTAAATGGCTGTCTTCTAAATAGTTCTAATTTAAAACAAAAATATTTACGATATATTAAATAAAACTATTTCAACCATGCAGTTTTGTAGTCCTAGGTCACAGATAGACTTATGTAAAGTATTTGAAACGTTAGATTACCAAAAATGTATTTCCAAATACTAAAATATACGCGATTAATCTGGTTAACGCCTGTCGTGGCGCAGAGGCACAAGCGTGCGACTGTAAACACGACAGGACGTGGGTTCGATTCCCACTCCAGAATATGTTAGTATTTTCATTTTCTGGGTTTGGTAACAAGGCAAAGCGCGGCGTTGAGTTCCGCCACTCAACACGCAACGCCTCAATTCGGCGGAAAGTGGGGAACGGAATTGTTGTACGAGGACGGAGTGTCTTAGCACTAGGTTCTGAGGGTCCCTCTGCCTACCCTGCTATATGCGGGATACAGCGTGAAGTTAAAAAAAAAAGACAATAATAATAATCCGGTTACAATAGTTTCATTTAACATGTGTAAAAATCCAGAAAATCAAAGATTTCATTATTTAAGAGATTTTTTAAGTATATAATACTATATATATATATATATATATATATATCACTTGATTTAATAATAAAATGTTATTAAATATATATTTATAAATAATGCATCTATATATTGCTGCTTCAATACAAAAAGTACCATAAACCAAAATTACACTTTATACACAGCTTAAAAAAAATAAACCGGGACACTTGAATTCAGTCCAAAGGAAACGGTTGCATTACTTATGGTACCTTAAAGGACGACATCAATGGGTACCTTTAGTAATAACGGATAACGGTTGTATTTTTGCAATAAAAACATTTAAACTTATTATAATTTGTGGCACTTTTGAATTGAAATAGCGATATATTTATATGTATTTATATGCATCTCTATATATTTATGTCCAAGCAAATAGCAAACGCTTCATATATAGTCACAATGCGAACTTCAGCTGAAAATATAAAGTACGCTGAAATTAAGCATAAATTTTTAGTATTTGTTATAATGTCCTAAGAAGCATCAAAATGGGGTCATTTTATATGTATATACATATAAAATCACCCCATTTTAATTGGTACTTTGGTTTATTAAATAAAAAATATTTAAACATTTTTAGGAAGAGAGTAAAATTTTGAACGTAGCGGGATTCGAACCCGCGTCTTTTGGAAACGGTCCAAGCGCTGACTAATATGTACGACCATACATTCATTCCAGTTACGTCGACGGTTATGTTATCATAAGTGTGTGATAAACTTTTTAAAAACAATAAACCAACACTATTACCAAATGATTTTTAAAATAATCTTTGGGTAGTAGAAATTTGTAAAAATCTTCCTTCAGAGATTCAAACAACAAAAACAAATTGTAACAAGCGTTTAAGAACTTGGATGCAGCGCGGAACGTATGGTTTAGTAGCGAAAAGCAGGAGGCACTGGTTGGAGCTCCGCTACGTTCAAAGATTTATAAGTTATCTAAAAATATTTTTTTGTATCCTAGTATTTTAAAAATATCACCAATTTCTAAACTCTAAACTATAATTTTTTTGCTAAATTATAATCTTTTTGCATTAAAATATGTCCAAATTACAATTATATCAATCAAAAATTCTCTTCATTTGTTAATAAATATTACTGGTTTAACTTAAAAAAAACGTACCAATATAACAAAACAATATTAATTATTATTTATAAGTATAGCATAAGTATAAAGTAAACTTACCTCGATACCCAAACCTGGTTGTTGGTTAAGCATGTTATGAGCACCTGGCAGTCGGGATTCATATCCACCGAGTGAAAATGGAGACATCACATCCTAAGGAAAATATAATTTTGTTGAAAACGTTTTTCATGCCTTTTGTAGAATCGTTTCATGTCTCGTGAGATAATATACTAGTCTAAGAGAACCTACTAAAATCGAGACGTGTTTGACAGCGGAGCTTAACACCGCGCTTCGTTTCACCATAGCCAAAAAATGATAAGATTCAAATCACCCCACTTACTAAGCCAACGTGTAAGTAAATTTACAAAAGTGTATATCAAAAACAATTATTATCAAAAAAAAAATTCAATCATTATTTCTAATGCATTATTATAACAAGTATCAACTTCCTGCACTCCATATAAACATCAACTATGCCAAATTTCATCTGCATAATTTTCATAAAAAGGAAGTACAAAGTTTCATACATTAACACAATATAAAATAAACTACCTAAATCACAGCAAAGACGTCTAAAAATGGTCCTAAAATCCTAAAAATCAATACAAAATACACTAGAAACACTTACCAATTGAGCAAAAGGTACGACAGGCCCGTAAGAGCCCAGCGGACGCATGTGGGTGTTGCACGCGCGCCGCACCATCAGGCTGGGGCTAAAGAAACCAGCCCGGTACCAATTGTACATGTCCTTTGATGAGAACGGACCTTGGACTACTTTCTGTAACAATATATTTTTGTTTAGAATTTTATACGAAATATAATAGTTTTTTTAACTTCACGCTATATGCCGCATATATCAAGGGTAGGCAGAGGGAACCTGAGAACCTAGTGGAATGGAAAGACACTCCGTTCCCTTAATATAATCGATGAGTAAATGAATCTATTCGTATTAAGTAATAATCTGACGAAAAGTTAACATTATTTTGTGTGTGTACAAATAATAACATGATATAATATTACGGTTTATAGTTTAGATAGTGAAACACCTGTGGCTATGGACCTATGGATTCGGTGAAAAATATTCAAATGGTCGGTTTTTCTAGATAATATTTGAATACCAGAACATACGCGATTTATCCAGATAAATTAGTTTCATTTTAAATATACGAACATATCATTACATTAAAAAATAATTTAATTTTCAATGTATACAAAAAAGGAAAGAAAAAGAAATTACGGCACAATTCTTAATTTATACGTAACGTAATGCATTGCCTTGGCAACATGTATAACGTATGTCACTTTACACAAAATTGTTATATCAAGCACACGGTAATATATGTATTTTATTATTTAAACGTATTCCTAATATATTATAATAAAAATATTAGCCATCTGCAATCCATTTTGAAATTCTGAAAATCCCATACAAACACTAAGTAAAAATCAAATTATCCCATCAAGTATAGAGTTCGTTCCGAAAACGCGTGTAGTGAAGCGCAATGAGGGATGCATCCAATATCACATCCAGAGGAATCAATAAAAAAATTACATGTAGGTATATCGCTGATCCCCACTGAGCATATTACATTTTTCATACTCATCTTGTACCGCCACGGGGTAATATTAAGGAAGAGATTATTTGACGTAGACTATAGGTACAGGTTCATATATCATTCAGCTTCACGCTTTATAACGCATAGCAGGGTAGTCTGAGAAATCTAATATCAAGGCACTCAATTTTCCAAGTTCCGCTCAAATCTCTCGAGACATCCCGTATTGGCGAAACAAAACGCCATGGTGTCTTATAAAGGGGGGAAACGAAAATAATTTAAATAATAATCTTTCCCCCAAAAGGAAAACGAACCCACAACCAATCACTTTTACACCTCGCTATTTATTTAACACCAGTAGTGTAATTTTTTTTTAGATTCACGCTGTATCCCGCATATAAAAGGGTAAGCTGTGAGAACCTGAGAACATAATGTTAAACCTTCCTGTTAACACTCCGTTCCCCATTTTCCTCCGAATTGAAGCATTGCCTGCTGAGTGGCGGAACGCCGCCTTTTTTGCCTTGTTACCAATCCCAAGAATTGAAAATACTTAACTTTTACATTAACTGGGGTGGGAATCGAACCCACAACCTGTCGCGTTTAGTCTTACGCTTATACCTCTGCGCCACGACAGGCGTGTAAATAGCATTGCAATTTTAGATATCCATAAATGAGTGAAAACCAGAAAATAAAGATAAAAGATAAGAAGATATACATTTTTAACGGAAGAATAAAGCACAAGATGAAAAACACAAGGTCGTGTTAACTTTAAAAACCCAACTAAAGTGTATTCAAACGACACCATATACTAAGTTGACAAAAGTGTAAAAAAACATACTCCTAAAATTAGTTTCGTAGTTAACATTGGCATATTCATTTCCTCCCTAAATACGACAAGTTATATGAAGTAAAACATAAAAATGAATCTAAGCTTTCATATTTCCACTTTGATTTTTTCTAGTTTCAGTGTAAATTTGTTTTGAATTTAAAATGTTGTTCTTGAAAAATACAAAATTTATCTCTCGAGTGCTGAACTGAAATTACTAAATACAGCTTCACGTTTATTTCCCGCATAGCAGTGTACAAAGAAAAAAATCTAAATTAAAGACGATCCGTTCTTCCGCATGAGACATTAAGGGTTATGTGGCGGAACTCAACACCACGCTTTGTATTAACTTGTTAACATGACAAAATATTTCGTCAAACATAAAAGATTACAGCAATGGGCATGACGACATTTATCGTCATGGAAATGAATCGTAATATATTGAACGCATTAGGTTCTACGTTGTTCTTATCTATTAAATCTAATAATTCAGCGGAAAGTGGGGAACGGAAATGTTAAAAGAGAACAGTGTCTTAACATCAGGTTCTCTGGTTCCCTTTACCTACCCTGCTATGTGCGGGATACAACGTGAAGCTAAAATAGATATAGATAATTAAAAAAATGTCCTTTAAAAAATACAAAACGTATATAAACTCTCATACTAAAACGAAACTCAAATGAAAATACAATAAATAATCAAATTCTACTAATTTGATGTGACATATATACGTAATGATGTTATTCGTAGAAGTGCCGAATGAAATTTTAACACGTCAACGAATCTACAAATAACAGTGTAAGCTTAAAACAAAGGATCCACATTACTGTGTCAGGATTCATTATAGAAAATAACATTTAAATATATTTTGTTTGTAACAAAGGAATGACTTTTGTACTGATGTAGTAGCGGTGACGCGTTAACAACGCGTTCTCTACCGTATATGTCACTTTATATAAACATGCATGTCAAACCATGGTAGTGTGTGTAACATTTATTTTATTAATTTAATATACTTTTTATGCATTATTTAAAAAAAAACAATTAGCATTCTGCACTCCTTTTCCATATAAACTATAAGTATGCCAAGTTTCATGCTCCTGCGTTCCCTTAATTTTCGTAAAAAGGGATCCAAAGTTTTTGCTTCACGTATTTATATATAGATTTTATCTCTTTATTAAAAAAATACTTTTATTACTGAGTGACTGAAATAGGCATGTAGGCTCTTTGGGAAGCGTATGGGAGCACTAAGAGAAAATTTCTCAAAATTTATTCGAAAACATGATTTAAAGTCATATTGGCTACGCAAACAAAGTCACGGGAGACAGTTAGTTTTTCAATTTGGTATAAAAAAATCTTTTTGACTTTTTTAAAATTTCTAACAGGTGTTATAACAAACGACAAACAAAGCAATGACCGGAAGCCGAAAATCTAAATCAATGGGCCTTTGTACGCACATAAAGTTAGTGCATTTGACTAAAAAATATTAAACTTATGTTCCGGTCAAAAAAAAACAGTTAACTAATACAAATTTTCCAATACTAAAATTATTAACAATTTAAAAAGAAACCGGAAACGTTAATTGAAAAGTCTAACCAAGGAGTATTTAATTAAATTTATAAAATAGCATAAAAAGTATGGCAGAACAGATTATGTTCCACCACTGAAGAGAAAATTAAAATAAATAGGTACGTTCGTAGAAAATGTTGAAAACAGAACACAGATATACGCTTTAACCGATACGATAGAATTACATATTCATTTTACATAACTCTAGACGGCACTTGTATGTTTACTTGGCCATTTAATTTTGTACTGAGCTTTTCTATAGTTTTCACTTATTTCCCGCATATTTAACATTTATCCATGCTTTATAGTCATAGCAGTATTTCGGTTTATTTTCTTTTGCTTAGCTCTACTGAAACTTTTAACATATATAAACATTAAATAACTTAATCGCGACAGGTTGTGGGTTCGATTCCCACTCCAGGAAATGTTAGTATTTTCATTTCTTGGGTTTGTAACAAGGCAAAGCGCGGCATTAAGTTTCGCCACTCAACACGCAATGCCTCAATTCGGCGGAAAGTGGGGAACGGAATTGTTGTAAGAGAACGGAGTGTCTTAACACTAGGTTCTCAGGTTCCCTCTGCCTACCCTGCTATATGCGGGTTACAGCGTGAAGTTAAAAAAAAGAACTAAATTCTCTTTTATTTTCTTAAATTATAGACGTACTAATTGATACCCGCGATATCGCTCGTGTGATCAATGAAAATTCGCATTATTATGGATGTTTCCATAGGAACGAGGTAATTTAGGACGGTAAAAATAGCTTATGTTACATCCAACAGCCTATCTCCTTTCGAAAACCGCATAATAACATACAAACTACAGACTTTCCCATTTAAATTATTTTTATATCTATTTAAATCATATAAAAGAAAAACCTATTATTAAAATTTAAAATTAGTAATTTAGCAAAATTTTTTTTCAAGACACTCCATTCACCGCTTCACGTTCGCATTCGAGATATTGCATGTAAAAACAATCGTTTTTCTCAGTGGGAATTGAACCCACAATCAATCACACAGTCTGTAGTTTTAGCGTGAAAGACCAGCAAACATCCACTAAAATATTATTATAATATTAATTGTAACTAAACAAGCGCAATGCATATAGAAATAAAAACAAAAAGTGCCAAGCATCCCTCGCCGCACATGTAAGTTTACTTTGGCGTTTAGCTTCTACCGCGCTTTGATATCAAACCATTTAACTCTCGTGTATCATGAAATAACTTACTTTATACTATTAATTTGCTACAAAGAACTGAATTTATTTTATATTTTATATTTAAAATAATTTTACTTAGTAATTGGAGGTGGTTTTCACTAGAATATCGCCTTTGTTATGCGATACAAGAATTTCATAAATATAAACAAAAAATGAAATAATTACAATTTTTTTCTAAATAAAAATAAAAAAAATCAACTTCACGCTATTTCTTGCATAGCGAAATAGACATACAGACTCTAGTGTCGAAACACTCCGTTCCCCTCTTTCTACCAGATTTCTAAACATTGAGATTTAAATGGCATAATTTAACACTACCTTTTCTATTACCAGAAACAAAAACAGTTAAAACACGACCATGTCCTTAAGTTAGAATCGAACTTACAACCAATTAATAATTTCCAACAAAACCAAAGTCGAACAAGGCAGCTAATTTCACCAAACCAAAAAGGTATTATGAATTCGACTGCAATTTTTGTGTGTCTGTGTCTTGTGTCTGGGTGAACCAATTTCGATGATTATTTTTTTATATGATAGCTAGTGCTTCTGATATAGTCCCGTTTAAGTTTAGTCAGGATATGACAAGTAGTTTATGGTTAAGGAGGTTCTCAATTCGACTGTATTTTTTTATTATAGCATAATTGTTGAAAGAGAATGGAGTGTCTTAACACCAGGTTCTCTGGTTCCCTCTGCCTACTCTGCTATATGCGGGTTACAGCGTGAAGTTAAAAAAAAATAAAATAAAAAAAAATAACTTTTTATTAATTGAAGCAATTTTATTGAATTTTCAATATGATAGCCTAATGCACTTGACGTGGTCGCATTTAAATTTAGTTAAAATCTGAGGAGTAGTTTTTAGTTATTTATATTGAAATCTGTATCCCTTTTATTTCGTTAAAGTCTCATTCACGTTCTTCCACACTTCCCCATCCAATTTCCCACAAAACCAAATCAAACAAGGCAGTAAATTCCACCAAATAGAGGCAACATTCCACTTGATAGCTCCCTTCATACAGCACACCTCGCACAAAGCTTGCGCATCCGAACGTGAAGCGTGAGCTAGACACAGACACCTGATATACAAGTTAGAAACGAGCTTAAAGCTTACTTTTTGTACGGATTGATATAAATGACATTATATAACAGCGGAATCTTTCTTTTTTTCACGCATATAGCAGGGTAGGCAGAGGGAACCAGAGAATCTAGTGTTAAGACACTCCCTTCTCTTTTAACATTTTTGGTCCCCATTTCCTTTTTTAGGTATTGGTAACGGATTGTGGTGCTATAATTAAATCGTTAACTGACTTTAAAAAAAGGAGTTTCTTGTAATCCAGTGTATCTTACGTGTCAACCACGTAACTTTTACGTTTTTTACTTTTTTTTTATATGTTATAATAGCTCACTAGCTCAACAGAAGCACTTTCTGATGCGGTCCCATTTAGCTTAGATCTGACGATTAGTTTCTTATTTATTTCAAATAACATAGATAACTATTGAACGCGTCAAAAGTTAACAAAATATGTTTATCATTATATTAATGCGTAGTTCAAAGTGTCATAATGAAATAACTGAACCATACTGATGTTAATACGTAAAAGAAAAAAAATTACCTCATTTTAGAAGGATTACAATATTTGGAACAGTTAAAATTTACCAGAGAAGGAGAGCAGAATGCTAAATTTCTTTTTAATAATACATTAGAAATACATAAAATTATTCCATACATTAAATAAAATAATATATTTATAATTAAATATCATCAACTATTTGCATAAAGTGTCGCCGCGATGAGTCTATAAAACTCCCTCGAGACTTCATAACGCAAGGTCAAACACAATTACAATATAAAATGTACTAGAATTTTTATTTTTACTGCGAAACATTCATATTAACGTAGTCTTTCTAGCTTTACAAACACATGCATACAAAGTGTTAAGACACTCCATTCTCCACTTCCCGACCAAGTTAATCTCCTAAGTCCAGTAAGTGCTTTTTGTTATTATAACTTTTTATACTAATCAAAAGTGTAAAAAAATACAGAATAAAAAAAAACTGCAACTATCAGTTTTAATTTAAAATTGTTAAAAAAAAACTTGATACGTAACACTCTCACATTCAAATCTTCAAATGTTCCCAATTAACTCCACATAAACCTAACATGCTTTAATTTTTTAAATACAACTGTAATTCAGTTTGCAAAAACAAAAGGTCAAGAAAAAAACTAAAAAAAAAAAGGTCGCCAGGAAAATATTGGGCATAAAAGTGCAAAAAACAAGCTCTGACATCTTTTAGACCTAAAAAGAAAAAAAAAGGTCATCGCCAAAATTCCATAGTGAAATTACTAAATACCTTGACATCCTGTATCACGTTCCCTAAATATATCGGCTTCCCTAAAATTTACCGGCTTCCCTAAATATACATCGGCTTCCCTTAATTTACTGGCATGCTTGCTAACTATATGTACCGACTTCCTTAAATACATACCGGCTTCTCTAAATTTACTTGCACACATGTCATGTTAAAAACGCCTAATAATTTCCTTAATTTCCCAAACCCTACGCTACATAATTCAAAGCAGTTCACACATAAAAGGAAATCCTTGTCCGGTCTAAACTTGCTATCAAAACGCATTAATGAAGTTAGGCCGATATACCCGTCTGATAGCAAAGCCATGGGAGCATGGTGTTTGTAACCCATTAATTACATGACAATCGAGTGACAAGCGAATGGGAAACCCATCGCTTCGGACAACGGGATCGAAGTAAACAATATTTCTGATCACCAGCTTAGTAAATATTTGTTGTACCCTTGTATGTGCCTTTGGAGTAATGTCATTTTGGTGAGTGTATTGGAAACCTCGAATTCAGTGTATTTATAGCATAAGTATATAATAAATGGGAAAATATGTTTGTTTGTTTGTCCTTCTTTAACCTTGCAATTCAGTTATGTTTTCTAGATTTTTAAAAGGAGATAGTTAAACCGGCTAATGAATAACACGGGCTATATCTCGTTCCTACTAGAAAAACACTCCGTTTTTCCGTCCAAAATCAAGACATTGCATGTTGATTGGCGGAAATCAACGTCGCTTTTTGTCGAACACACAACCAATCGCGTTCATACTCAGACACTAGTTATTACTATCTTTCTCAATTATTAGTATCTCTCGAACATTTCTATTGTAAGATATTTAATTTCCGTTACAGCATTATAGTTAACATTACCGTGATATTTTCGCATTGTACCAAAATGAAACAAGTTTAGTTCGAAACGTAAAACTATTGTGTTCTTACGATGCTTTTCAATGCAGGCTACATTATTAACAATTGTACTTCTTTCTAGTAACATATAAGATTCTTATGAATTTAGCTTTTGGTTGAACATTTTTAGATATTTTTTCATAGATTCGTACTTGTTCCAGTGTGGTGGTCCAAGAGAGATCGAGACGTTGCGTGTTGAATGGTGGAACTCAACGCCGCGTTTTCTTTTACCAGAGCGGAAAATAATTTAGTTATAAAGAAAGTAAACGGCAGAAAACTTAGAGAACGAACGCCCAGCTGACGGTCAGACGCCGTCAGAGATCACAGGATTCCCCAATGTTGAAGCGCTTACACAAGCGGAAAATAGGGTAGCATGGAGCAAGCTTATCAGCACCTGACCTTCTTTGACCAACCTTTAGCAACGAAGAATAGGATGAAGAAGATAAACCTGAATTCGGGTGGAGAGGAGAAAAGGAAATGTCAGTCTGGATCGAACCTCTTTCTACTTTGCCTACGTGGTATGCAGAAAAAAAGTAAAAATCTAAATATATTAGGAATCAAAATTATACCATATTGCAAGTTTATCAACAGGGAAACGGAAGCAACAACAACAACAGCGAGGATCATAGAGCCCATGAAAACGAAATTGCGGTCTTCAACTAATAGCCTCAATTCGGCGGAAAGGACGGAACGAAAATAGTAAGAAAACGGAGTGTTTTAAACTTGGTTCTCAGGTTCCATTTGTCTACCCTCCTGCGGGCGGGATACAGCGTGAATACAAATACAAATACAAATACAAATATTCTTTATTGCACACAAATAAACAAATAGAACAAAGAACATAGAACATAGAAGTAGTAATAGCGTACAATAAGGCGGCCTTATCGCTTAAAGCGATCTCTTCCAGGCAACCTTTGGATATTTGATTTGTATAAAGTAGTGGTAGGCGGTGCACTAATCAGGATATTTACTTTAAAAAAAAATTAAATAAATTAAATATATGTTATTTAAAAATACAAACTAAATACTTAATTATATACATACTAAGAAGTTAAAAAAGTAACAAATAAAGTCATCTAAACACTAACTGTAGTCTCTGAGTGTGAATTAATTCACCTAATTAATACTGCGTATCATATTTCACATATCTAAGAGCTCTATTATGAAAATGTTCAAAGTGAGAAATGCATGAAGTACTAGACAATATTGATAATTGTAAAATCGATATTTTAAATTCTATTACGAGTGTTTCCGTTACATCTTGTATTATTATATTTTAAATACATATGTTATGTAAATATTATGAATATGTACTTTAATTTTATCAGTACTAGGCGTGAATGAATTAATTAGTCGATTTGCATTTCTTTATATGTGTATTTTGGGTGAACCAATGTTGATGATATTTTTCTTTATGATAGCTAGTGCGTCTGATGTGGTACCACTTAAGTTTAATTAAAACCAGAGTAGTTTTTGAGTTATTCTCAATAATTTAACTTTTATGTATGTATGTATGTATGTATGTATGTATGTATGTATGTATGTATAAAAAAAAAATATGTATGTATGTATGTATGTATGTATGTATGTATGTATGTATGTATATATATATATGTATGTATATATATATATATATTTATATATCTATGTAAAATTAATACTTTTTGCGCCCTACTGCTGTTTCTGATCCATAGTTTTATATTTTTAATGGTTGCCTGTAAGAAATCACTTATAGTGATAAGGCCGCCATTGCACATAACGTTTTTATCATGTTTTATGTATTGTTATTATGAGTATTGTAAAATTGTATGTGCAATAAAGTATTATTATTATTATTATTATTCTTTTTACAGACGTAAACCTCCCTTTGAATAGGGGTCGTAAGGCACGGGCCAAAGCCAAGTGCAACGAAATAATATAATAAATATTACAAAATATCGTTATTTAAAAATTTACGTGTCAACCGGCAGGTGTTAAGGATTACGGCTTTTTGTATTAGTAGGTATGTTAGTGGGTTTATGTTGAGTGTTTTAAGGCTAGTATGTAACGACTTTGGTATTACTCCTGTAGCAGAAATAATGATTGGTACTGTACGGATGTGATCAAGTTTCCACTGTCTTTTCATCTCTATGGAAAGTTCTACATATTTTGCAATTTTTTCGGTGTGGGTATTGTTAAGGTTATGTGTGTTGCATACGGCGATATCTACGATGTAAACGGTTTTATTTTGCTTGTCTAGTAAGGTGATGTCAGGTCTATTGTTATATATGGTTTTATCTGTAATTATAGTTCGATCCCAGTACAGTTTACATTCAGAATTTTCTAATACTGCGTCCGGTTTGTATTTGTAATATGGTTTCTTTTCTTTGATGAGTTTATAATGCAGTGCTAAGTTCTGATGTATTATTGCGGCTACTTGATCGTGGCGATGTTTGTAGTCTGTCTGGGCTATGGATCTACATGCACCAGTAATGTGTTGGATAGTTTCAGAAGCGCTGTGACAACGTCTGCAAGAGTCAGAATAATTTGGCCTATGGATTATAAATTTTTGATAATTTGCAGTGTCAATAACTTGATCCTGAATGGCAATCATAAATCCCTCGGTTTCCGGAAAAAGTTCGCCTCGCTGCAGCCAGGCGTTCGACGCTTTTATGTCGACATGTGGTTGCTGCAGATCTAGTCGATGTCTTCCGTGTAAGGCTTTAGCTTGCCACGCTCCTATCTTGTCTTTGTTACTTGTAATGTTTTGATTAGTTTGTGTATCTGAAGAGTGTAGGTTAAGGGGTGTGTAGTTTTTGTCAGAAAATACTATTAGCTTGTGCAATTGAGATATTTGAGATTTGTTGTAAAAGAATTTTTTTAAGTTACAGATCTGGTTTTTGTGTAGATTTTGTATATCAATGAGCTGTCGTTCACCTTCATCTCTCGGTAAAGTCAATCTTTGCACACAAGATCTTGTTGAGGATGGTGCTTGCGGGACGCAGTCATGGTGGTATTGATCAATCGCTGTAGTTTTTGGATATTTAATTTTGACCATTTTATTATTCAGAACGAATATGTGAGGATAGGGATAGCAAATGCATTTATCGATTTTATCAGGTTGCGTGATGTTAGTTGAGTTTTGGTGAGTGCATTGAGTCGATGTTTGAATTTTTTAATCAAATCTGTTTTTGTCTGTTTTTGATTTACTTGGTGTGACTGTTGAAAACCTAAATACTTGTAAGTGCTATCTCGGTCTAGTGGTTCTATTGTTTGTCCTGTTGTTAATGTGTAATCATGACCTTCGACGAATTTTCCCTTACGTATGGTGAATGTTTTACATTTATCAATTCCAAATGACATCTTTATATCATCTGAAAATTTTTGTGTGAGGTTTGCTAGGCTATGCAGTGATGATATATTATTGCTGTATAATTTAATGTCATCCATGTACATGAGGTGTGTGAGTTTCATGGGTTGTGTTTTAGGTGAAGCAATTGGCAGTCCGCTATCGGTTTTATTGAGAAGGCTAGAGAGGGGGTTTAGAGCGAGGCAAAACCAGAGTGGACTTAGAGCATCTCCCTGAAATATGCCTCTTTTAATTTTAATAGTGTCGGTTTCTAATGATTTGCTTACTTTTAGTTTAGTTTGCCATTGTTGCATTACATTGTTTAGGAAATTTATTAATACCGGGTGAATTTTATAATGTTCAAGTACGTAGGAAAGCCAGCTGTGGGGTACGGAGTCGAATGCTTTCTGGTAGTCGATGTATAAGGTGCACAAGTCGGCTTTGTTTGCAGTATTGTGTCGCATAGCTATTGCATCTATTAAGAGTTGTTCTTTGCAGCCTTGGCTGGATTTACGGCATCCTTTTTGTTCCTCAGCGAGTATTTTATTGTCGTCTAAGTGTTTGTACATTACTTGGGATATGCAAGCAGTAATAATTTTGTATATGGTTTGCAAACATGTGATGGGTCTATATGTGGCAGGATTTGTGTAATCAGTGTCTTTAGGAATCATGTAAGTTATGCCTTGTGTTATAAATTCTGGTAGTGTGTGGGGAAATTTAATAAAGTAATTTAAATGGTTGTATAGTGACGGGTGTAGAGAAGTGAGTTTTTTGTAATAAAAATTGTGAATTTTATCGGTGCCAGGAGTTTTCCAATTTTGTGTATTCTTTAACACGTTACTAAAAGTCTCTATTGTAATATATTCGAAAGGCATTTCCAATATTCCATCTACGTTGTGTTTATCTGTTGCTATCCACGTTGCGTCCTTATTATGTTGTACCGGTTGAGACCAAATGTTTGACCAAAATTCGTGTAATTGCTCTGGTGTGGGTGTTGGGTTATTGGGTAAATTATTTTGTGGGTTTCGGGTATTACTTGTGTTTGTGGCTAGGTTTCTATAGAATTGTTTCTCGTTATTAGAAAACTGAGCATTTTGTTGTTTTCTTTGAGTACATTGTAGGTATCTACGTCGTCGACTCGTTACTGCATTCATTTTCTGTTTTAAGCTATCTAAAAATTGACTGTCAGTTGTGTTTGGTTCTTCATAACTAGAGTGTATAATATGATTATGTTTAATTCGTCTTACATGATTAATTACTCCTAGGCTTCTATTACCCTGTATATATTGTGTCAGTCGTCCTATATCCTTACGTAATTTTTCAATTTTCCTGTCTAATCTCTTCTGCCAGCTTGGTCTTCTATCATAAATTTGGTCTCGTTGTTGTAGTTGTAGTGTTTCGCTCTGTTCTTTGATTTTTGCGCCATTACATACTGCTGCGGTGTACGCTGCACTATATACAATTGTATGAGTTTTTATAAAATCATTAGTGCTGGAGTTATATTTAGGTATAATTTCATTATTTATGTATGAGATTATATAAGCAAACTTTTTTGATGTTTTCTGCTTTGGTATATATGGTCTTTCTGTAGGATTAGTATTTAAGTATTTATTGTAAGTATCTTCAAACGTTGTCACTATTTTGATGTTTAGTGTTTCGTCTGTAGGCTGTGTGGGTTGAGGTATTTCATGTGTCGGTCTAATTGTTATATTACTGCTATTTGGTTTATAAATATTTTCACCTCTATTGTTGATTGTGTGTTGTGTTGTAGATAATGGTGGAGAATTATTTATTATGCTTGTACGTCTTGTGGTAGTATGTGTTGTGTTGTTTTCTGTGATATCGGATTGATTGGGATGTAAAGCTAGTTCTAGAGCTATTTCATCTTTGATTGTCTTAAGTCTTGTTTCGTTTATATATTTATTATTTAAAATTGCTCTTCTCTGATCAGCTATTCTTTGTTCCGTTACATGTGACAGAGATGGAAATCGATTAATGAAGTCTAAGTAAAGTTGTTTACGGTAGCCAGTTTTATTTGTATCTAAATTTGTGATTCGGTAATAAGATTTAATTATTGCTTCATTATGCTCACTGGTCCATCTCATCCGAGTTTGTAAGTTAGATGATTGTGCTGGAAAAGTTTTTTGAAGAGTTGTGGTTTGAGAGTGTGTGTTTTGCGATTGCTGTATTGTATTTTGGAGTTGGTCTAGTTCGGTCCTGACTTCTTGATGAATTCTGTTCACTATATTTTGGGGTAGTAATTTGTTTCGAACTATGGCCCGCCGTTGATCTCCTACTCTTTGGCGACTTACTTGCATTTCAGGAAATTTATTGACAAATTTTAGGTGAAGTGGTTCTAAATATGGTATTTTATCTTGGTCTAAGTTTGTTAGTTGAAGGTATGTGCGTAGAATAAATATGTTCATATCTTGTGTCCATCGCCTACGCGTATGGTTGATACTCAACGTGGGTACAGGTTCTTCGCCAATATTGACGTCCTGCACAACATCGTTGAGTGTGGTGAATGTGGATGGAGTGGATGATCTGGTGATGAATGATTGATGAGTTGATGGAAGTGATGAAAATAGAGATTCTCCTTCTTCATCTGATTCGGCTGTAGTCTCGACACCGGGAGCCCGCCTGTTCAACTCCCGATGATCGGCTGTAGCATTTTGAACGACGAAGGCCCGCCTGCTCGACTCCTCGCCGCCGGTGGACCGCATGCTGTGGCATCCAGCACCGGCTCCAGATGCGCCCCGACGAACCCCGGGAAGCGACCGTAAATTATATCTCTTTGTGTTTTGCTCCATTGACTGTTTTCATGGGTTGAGTTGGGAATGATTCGTTGAAAAGGGTAGTCATGATATATTTGACTTTATGTTTACGTGTCTCCGATAAATCGGGTGTTTGGTCTTGGTGTTCAGACCTGTCTTGTTCCTGCTTTTCTTAAGCCCCCACCACCGCGACAAGGTTCATTCCCTTGGGGGGGTTATTATTATTATTATTATTATTTTTAGTTTTCTATTTTGTTAAAATATCATATTAACAAATAAAACAAAAAAAAATCATGCAATGCATACACTTTCAGATATTTCAGAGATGGGGTTATTTGGTTCACCACAAACAAATTGATATCGAGACGATTTCAATTTGCTTTACGAGATATTATTATCTTTGAGGGCTATCGTGGCGCAGAGACACAAGCGTGCGGCTGTAAACGTGACAGGTTGTGGGCTCGATTCCCACTCCAGGAAATGAAAATATTAAATAATATTTAGTATTTTCATTTCAAAATCGCGGCGTTGAGTTCCGCCACTCAACATCAATTCGGCGGAAAGTTGGGAAAGGGAAATATTAAAAGAGAACAGAGTGTCTTAACACTAGGTTCTCTGGTCCTCAATACTTACCCTAATATGTGCGGGATACAGCGTTTATCATATATGCTATTATACCGAAAATGTTACGAATATAGCTGAATTCAATATCCTTAATATGAAAACACACTTAATGCAATTAATATATGGAATATAGGTACTTCCCCGTAATAGACAAAACAGACGAGTCTACCGGCACAGACGACGTAATGTGTATAATAGACAGGAAGTGAGAGACAGGATGATTTATAATTAAATATCCTCTGCCTTTGCCACTCCAAACTGATGAAATTTCCAACGTATGTCAATTTAAGTTAATATTAAAATGATAATTATCGTTATATTCCGGACAAATTAAACTAAATATTTATAAATTGTAGTGTATCTGTTATTTTATAACAGAGTAAGCAAAGGGAACCCGAGAACCTAGTGTTAAGACACTCCGTTCCCCACTTTCCGCCGAATTGAGGCATTGCATGCTGAGTAGCGGAACTCAAAGCCGCGCTTTGCCTTATTTGGTAACAACCAAACCCAGGAAATCACACAAATTACACAAAATCTAAATAAATAGTAGCCCATGTATTAAAATGACATTACTGTAAAGTTTCATCTACATCAATTCACTATACATTACGTGCAAGAGTAACAAAACACGCTCACAACCTTTCGCATTTATAAAATTACTAGGAAAGAAGAATTTCAATATAAAAATAAATTCGAAAACACATTTCATTCACATAAGCCTAAGCCTGTAGCAGAATTTCAAATAGGCTGAAAAATATCATGGTTGTTAAATTCCAGGCAACGTGTGGACACGTAATTAATTAAATCATAGAATATGGCTTACAACGTCACTAGTCACTAGACACCTGTTGCGTAGTTTTTTAGGTGAAATATACATACATACATACATAGCTTCACGCTGTATGCCGCATATAACAGGGTAGGCAGAGGGAACCTACTGTGGCGAAACTCAACGCCGCGCTTTGCCTTGTTACCAAACCTAGTGGTCTGTCTGATGTGGTCTCATTTAAACTTATTTGTACTTTTTAGAGTTTTTCGTAATAATTATGCATTTCAGAGCAATGTCTTTGAAATCGATTTTCTTTTTTTGTTAATTTTAACTATAATATCTTGAGCCGTGCTTTGCTTTGCTTACACCCGAAAAAGTGTAGTCATAGGTAACCTAGTGCTACTCTTTCCGCTCAAAATCACAACATTGCGTGATAAATGGCGGAACTCAACAGTTTACAAGTTTTCATGGAATAAGCTTTGTTTTCAATTTTTCTGCTATATTTGAGTGACTGTATATCAATTCTGTCAATCACAGTGTGCAACGGCTAACACAAAAAAATCACCCGACGCAGCGAAACACATTTATATATAATGTATACATTTAAATAAAATTGGAGTGTCTGGATGGATCGATTTTGATGATTTTTCTGTATATGATAGCTAATGCTGCTGATTTCGTCATAATATATTTTTTCTTTTTTTTTAGCTTCACGCTGTATCCCGCACATAGCAGCACAGGCAGTAAGAACCTGAGAACGTTCTTTTTTAAGTTCCGGTGCCCACTTCCCTCCAAATTGATGTATTGCATGTTGAGTGGCGGAACTCAACGCCGCAATTAAATTTTAATTATAACAAAACAAAAAACATCTAAATGGTAGCTATCACATAAAATAGAATCATCAAAATTGGTTCACCTGTAAAAAGTTATGCGGTACACACAAAAAATATAGTCGACTGAGAACCTCCCTTTTCAAAGTCGGTTAATAGTATTATCGCGTAAATTTACTTTGTTGCGTTGCCAAGTGATTATTTGTTGTGTAACTTATATTGATTCGAATTTAATTCCTTATGTATACTTTGTAATGACGATATTTACTTTATTTTGTAGTTTTTAATTGTAATTAATATTTTAATTGTAAAATATTCAAAAATAGCAACTGTTGAGTTCCTTGCCGGCTCTTTCAGAACTGCCTTCCGAGAGAACCCAATGTCATGTCTACGTTCACCGCTTTCCACAGGAATACGAGACATTGCGTGTAAATGGCGGAACTTAACGACGCGTTGTCTGACCAGAGAAGAGAAGTAAAGATCATATTAAATAATAATTAAATATATATACTACATATATATTTAATTATTTTTGTCACTCAATTATTTCCCACATGACAAGGTTGGCTAAAATTAACTCTCACCTTATCTTCTACTTACATCAAAAACTAATAGTTTCACACTTTTACACTACTAGTGTCTTCGTTGACGCGTTAACAACGCGTTATCTAGCAACGTATATGTCACTTTATATAAACATGGATGTCAAATCATATTAGTGTGTTACATCATTCAGTCATTTTATTAATTTAATATATATTTATATGCATTATTTTAAATATTATCATTGTGCACTCCTTTGCTATATAAACTATAAGTGTACCAAGTTTCATGCTCTTTCGTCCGCATAGTTTTTGTAAAAAGGGGTACAAAGTTTTTGGTTCACGTATTAATATATAGATAATTAAATATTCACTTGCCTCAATTCGGCGGAAAGTGGGGAACGGAATGGTTGGAAGAGAATGGAGTGTCTTTACACTAGGTTCTCTGGTTCCCTCTGCCTACCCCGCTATATGCGGGTTACAGCGTGAAGTTAAAAAAAAACTTACCTTTGGATCTTCGTAGTACCACTGATCTATGAGACTTGATACGATCGTAGAATTTTGATTTTGAGGCATCATGTTGCCGTAGATGGACCCGTACTGCGAGTTCATCATCGGGAACAGGTTGTTCTGCATATCATTGGTCGGTAACTGGAGGAATGAAGAAATTGTGAGGGCGGTTCGAATCGTTATGGTGGGTTTTTGGGACTTAATGGTGTGAGACAATATCCGTACCAACAGTAAATAAACTTTCAAAAATCAAAAAATAAAATTACCATTTTTTTTTTAGCTTCACCATT
The DNA here is from genome assembly GCA_033558755.1 of Philaethria dido. Classification (NCBI taxonomy): domain Eukaryota; kingdom Metazoa; phylum Arthropoda; class Insecta; order Lepidoptera; family Nymphalidae; genus Philaethria; species Philaethria dido. The sequence goes on from JAKGSA010000002.1 coordinate 344,789, forward strand.
TATCCTACAATGATTTTTTCAATAATTACCAAATACCAAATCGTCAAATACAAATATATTTTTTATAGCTTCACGCTGTATCCCGCACATAGCAGACACAGGAAATGAAAATACTAAACTTTTACATTTCTTGGAGTGCGAGTCGAACCCACAACCTGTCGCACTTACAGTCGCACGCATGTGCCTCTGCGCTACGACAGGCACCTTTTTTTCTTACATACTAAGGTAATTAGAGAGAATCTAGTGTTAAGAATCTTCTTCTATTCTTCACTATGCGTAACTCAACACCGCAGTTTGTGTTACCGAAGTAGGGAAAATGAAAATAATTTAAGTATGTTCGTTTTCCGAACGGGAATCTTACTGCTCTCAATGTCCCCAATTTCAATTTTCTCTATAGTCATATTTATTTTTGACTTTCTGAATTTTGTATCAATTTTTATAACTATAAAAATATAAGAGTGTACTATCTAGATTATAGACATATATAAACTGTCATACCGCCATATTTGAAAAAAGTTTTTTTTTAAATGTTCGAAAAAAAATTACCAAATTTGAAAAAAGTTGAACCAACCAATTAACCACAAACACTTCTACTGAAATATCTACTGATAAAAAATCAAAAAATAAAAAAAAACACTTACAGCAGCATTAGTCTGTCCCATAAACAGCGAATTATTTACAATATTTGGAGAAGGCATCACTGGCACGCCATTATTCGTTTGAAAACCTGCCATCACACCTTGATTGGGCATCTTGCCAATCGTATTCAACCCTGTATTCTGAATATCTGGCATATTCGCCTGCATTGGCATAACCATCGGATTAATAATGCCAGTGGTTGGCCCAATCGGGAGACCCACTGCAGCGTTTAATGCTTGGTTTGGTATGCCAACATTTTGTATTGGCACTGAAATTGGCAGCGGTTTCACTGTGTTCATTTGGATCTGCGGCATCACTGGGCTGGTCATATCCATTCGTATGTTCGAATTAGCCATTTGAGTAATACCAGAATTCACTTGGTGTGTCATCTTGGCTAAAGAAACTTCAAGAGTCATATCAATGAGTTCCTCTACAATTTTGTCTTCAGTCGTTTGTGTTGAACCACTAAAAATTGGAACACACTCAATTCCAAAGTTTCTTTTAAGACCTAATATTACTATTTGGTTATTATTATGAAAATCAAAATAAAAAATTTTAAAAATGAAATTTAGGAAAATCAAAAAGAGATCAATATAAAGTATCAGTAGTATGAGGATAATTGTTATTATTTCTATAATTTCTTATCTAAAATCACAAATATTCTAAATTTTTATGTAAAACATTACAATAAATATATTACACGCTATATATATATATATATATATAATAATATCATATATATATATATAATAATATATATATATAT
>JAKGSA010000002.1:346599-397987 GCA_033558755.1 Philaethria dido
TGGGTGTGCTAAACAGAGCGAAGCGGTACTTCACACCGGGGCAAAGACTGCTACTTTATAAGTCACAAGTCCGGCCCCATATGGAGTACTGCTCTCACCTCTGGGCGGGAGCACCAGCATACCAGCTTGGACCTTTTGACTCGGTTCAAAGACGAGCTGTGAGACTTGTCGATGATCCCAAACTCACAAGCGGTATCGAGCACTTAAGTCTAAGAAGAGACTTTGCTTCCTTGTGCGTGTTCTACCGCTTGTATAATGGGTTGTGTTCTGAAGAATTGTTTGACATGATGCCCACGGCTACTTTTCACCATCGCACCGCTCGCCATCGACAGGGAGTTCATGCTCACACTTTGGAGCCTAAATGGTCCCGAACAGTTCGATTTCAAAGGAACTTTCTTCCGCGGACTCTCCAATTGTGGAATGATCTCCCTGCCGAGGTTTTCCCAGAGGCAAGGGATATGGGGTTCTTCAAAAGGGGAATAAATAGGTTTTTGAAGGGTCGGCAACGCGTAAGTGATGCCCCTGGTGTTGCAAGCGTCCATAGGCCACGGTAACCACTTACCATCAGGTGGGCCGTGTGCCTTGTTGCCACCGTCGTGGTATAAAAAAAAAAAAAATATCACTTAAAAAAACACCATGAAACACTATAAAAGTTTAAAAATATACTCACGGTTCCACACTTTGGGCACTCATAGGTTTACCATGTAAGGTATGAAGCAGGTTGATTTGCGCGGTTTCATTGGACACCATATTCTGATGTTTCTGCCTCAAGCTATTATTGGGGGCTATTATAACAGATTGGAAATTTCCCCTGTCATCGCTGGATTCAGTGTAATCTATGTCAGATCTCATGAGTGCACCAAATGTTTTGCTTTCAGCGAACTTTTGTCGTAATTTTGAATTGTCCTCCGATGGATTCTCTTGTCCCGTCTTGTTTACATCTTCACTTGATTCTTTTAGGGAATCTAAATCTTTTTTTGGTGCGTTTATTGTTGGGTAGTTCGATCCCGGGTTGGCAGGCTGTTGGGTATTTTTGTTTACATTTAAAGTGATATTACTATTTATTGAAAATTTCATGTTATTGCAAATAAAGTTATTAAATATTGTCGCCTTAGGTTATAAATCTACTAAGTTTATATTAAATAAATTATAAGGAGATATATAACAGGTTCTTAAAAAAATATAATTATTATATATGAGACCGGCACTCTTTTTCTTTCTCTCTCTTTACGCACTCGTGGAGTAAGCCGCGAAATTCCATCTGTTTTACTTTCACATATTTTCAAAATCTCTCAATTAAATATCATATTTACTTTAGGTAGTTTAAATAGATATGTCATTTTTTACTTTCAAATAATATAAAAAGTCATAACAACAAAAAAGTTACTTTAATTATACTCTAAACCGACGATATTAAGGCAACACAAAATCTTGCGAAAAACTAACCTTTTTAAACTTAGGCTCGCCGGTGTCAAATCTTTTAGGCAACAACTTCTTAGCTTTTTCCGATGCCCACCATTCATCGGAACCCTCTTCTACAGTTTTCGAGCGAGTGAAACTGCCATGCGTTTGCGATCGAGTCAATTCTAAATAAAATATCATCAATTAGCAACACAGATATATAAAAAAACCGCCTGTCGTGGCGCAGAGGCACAAGCGTGCGACTGTAAACGCGACAGGTTGTGGCTTCGATTCCCACTCCAGGAAATGTTAGCTAAAAAAATAATAATTCTGAAACCCTAAAATAATTCAGGTCATAATGGGTTAAATATAAAATATAAAAAACTAATTTCTACTTACGGTACGGTGTCTCCTGCTTTCCTGTCTTCGGTAAATTGGAGTCATCATTACTATAACCATGGAACGCGCCAGATGAGTCAAACGTTCCCGCGCATGCTTCTGCACCATCCACCGCCCTATGAAAACCCATATTTCATTGTACTAAACTATTTGGATAATTCTTCAAGATTATATTCATATGGCCCTAAATTTATGATACTTTTCGCATAATAATATGTGTTCCTATGAAAATAGGTGTACCACAAAACATATTTGAGATCGCTATATCTATAGGCTGGGCCATATGAATCAGACGAAGAACGAAATATTGAAGAATTACCCATTAAAAGTCAAAGTTAAAATCAAATAATTTTATTCAAAATAATGAAAGACAATTATTACGAATAAGGGAAAAACAACGAAGACGACCTTTCATATAAAAATAAGAATCATGAAAAATTATTCACCCAAAAGTTATGCAGTAACACACAAAAAAAACAATTGATTATACATAGCCTCCGATTTAGGAATTAGTTACTAAGAAGTGACATACTTTATTTGAACGTCAAGTACTTTACTATATAATCTTATGAGATATGCGAGTCATTAATACATTTGCCTTTAATTAAAGTTTAAATTTAAAAAGTTATTTCTTCTAGTCTTTGAAAGAAATGGAACTTTGGTCTGTATTATAAGTTAGTTACTAATTTCATCTGGGAAACAAAATTTGCATTGAAGTAGTAATTATTCTTTTAAATATCATTAGATTAATACGCGAAGAAAAATAACGAAAAATCTATGAAAATTGGCGTATATATATAATGAATATGGGGAACAAGTACAGAACACCAATATTTCATATAGTAATGTATGAGAAATACCTACTACCTTCACGCTGTATCCTGCATATAGCAGGGTAGGCAGAGGAAACCAGAGAACCTAGTGTTAAGACACACCATTCTCTTTCAACATTTCCGTTCCCCACTTTCCGCCAAATTGAGGCATTGCGTGTTGAGTGGCGGAACTCAACGCCGCACTTTGCCTTGTTACCAAACCCAAGAAATGAAAATAATAAAATTAAATAATAAAAAGAAAATAATAAAAAATATATATATATTTTAAAAATGTTATTTCCATATTTATAATAAGGAAAACGTTTACAAAAACTCAAACGTAGCGGGACTCGAACCTCATGTTTACCGTCTACGTATTTACCACTAAACCATACGCTATTATCCAACTACATCAACCATTTCATACACTTGTCACAACTTATTTTTGCTGTCAGCATAGTTAAACTACGATAAAAATTCTAACACATTTTCTTTAATAGAAAATCATATAAAGATATTAATGCGCACAATCATAGGATAACAAGTTAATCTAGAGTAAAATTAGTTCTATAAGAAATCACAAAGAATGTCTTTCATAATTCTCTAAGTTAAATAAAAAGGATTAGTGTCCAACTATCAGATCATTGTTAAGTCGGTTTTATTGAATTTTCTTTTATAAAATCTACTTTAGCCATTTCGATGATATCTAGTTATTATTATATGAATAAAACTATATTTTTTTTACGGATAACGGATGGCAAACGAGCAGAAGTACCACCTGATGGTAAGTGGTTACCTTCGCCCATGAACATCTACAGCATCAGAGATGTTGTAGATGCGTTGCCGACCTATAGGTTACAGATGAAGAGAAGGACAATGTAGTGGTCCGCTATCGAAACAACCACATTTTGGGGAAAGGATGGGTGGGTGGTTATTTATTATTTTTCTCTAAGGTAAGCTCAGAGAGGACCTAGTGTTAAGACACTCCGTCCTCCACTATCCGCCCGAAATCAAGACATTACGTGTAAAGTGGCAGAACTCAACGCCGCGCTTAGTATTACTATAACGGAAAAATGAAAATAATTTAAATATAATAATTTCCTCGAGTAAGAATCGAACCTGCAACCAATGACATTTACAGTCAATACCTACTGCGAAAGAATGAACAATGAGCTGTTCCTATAAGGCGATCAAATTGAATAACAGGTTTGATTCCCGATTGATATTAAAAACAACCAAGCACTTGTTTCAGAAAGTAGAGAAAAATAGTTAAACCAATTGAAAAAATACAAGAGAAATTTTAATATAGATCGTTAAATTCTAATTCCAGAACACGAATGCAAACTAACATTTGACAAAGTTCGCAAGAAACTTTGCAGTTTTGTTTGCAGTTCGCCAAACTCTGTTCGTTTCTTTTAATACTGAACTTATTTCGTTGAAAATGTATGTTCAATGTTCAAATGCAAGGCCATGTTGGTGCAGTGGTATAGTGTGTGACTGTTAGCGCGATTGGTTCTGGGTTCGATCCCCATTTAAATAAAATGATCATATTTATAAAGTTGCCATGTTGCATGTCATTTTCGTAGCCTACGAAACCGAAAATCCTGTTATTTTCCGTTTTTCTAGTAATTTTGGGATATACTCTTTAATGTGCCAAATTTCATGTCTCTATGTGCAGTAGTTTCACCTGTACATTGTCTGTCAGTCAAAATAACAAGCATTTTTATATGTAAGTACATTAACGTTTCCTCGCTCTGGTAACACATGCGCGACATTGAATCCCGCTACTCAACATACAATATCTCGAACTCAAGCGTAAAGTGGAGAACGGAGAGTCTGAACACTAAGTTCTCACTGACTACCCTGATATATCATAAAAAGACGACACATATCTATATAAAAAAAAATACGAAAAAAACCTATTAAAACCTATTAACGCCTGTCGTGGCGCAGAGGCACAACCGTGCGACTGTAAACACGACAAGTTGTGGGTTCGATTCCTATTCCAGGAAATGATAGTATTTTCATTTCCTGGGTTTGGTAACAAGGCAAAGCGCGGCGTTGAGTTCCGCTACTCAACACGCGATGCCTCAATTTGGCGGAAAGTGGGGAACGGAATTGTTGTAAGAGAACGAAGTGTCTAACCACTAGGTTCTCTGGTTCCCTCTGCCTACCATGCTATATGTGGAATACAGCGTGAAGTTAAAAAAAAAACCTATTAAAAATAAATATATTCGCAACCTGTTCTACAATTACAAGTAAACAATACACGATCAGAACAAAATTGATATAAATTGAATGGCAATTTTGTGTGAATCGTAAATTTATCATAACAAATTTTGTATGGATCATGTAAATATTATATCACTTCATATAAGCTTGATATGAATGTTATTGTGAAAGATTCGAGTTATTGCGTTCATTTACTGCCAGTAACTGACACTGCCTTTTGTACATTTACATTAAAATTAATTAAAATTTTATTTGGACAATACCCGGCATATAGCACTATGGGTTTGGTAACAAGGCATAGCGCGGCGTTGAGTTCCGTCACTCAGCACGCAATGCCTCAATTCGGCGGAAAGTGGGGAACGGAATTGTTGTAATAGAACGGAGTGTCTTAACACTAGGTTCTCAGGTTCCCTCTGTCTACCCTGCTATATACGGGATACAGCGTGAAGTTAAAAAAAAAATTGAATGTTGTTTCTCGATTCTATTTTTTTACTTTCAAATACCTCAAAAAAGGGATAAGAAAAAAAAATTGTCTATATATATATATTTATTACCGTTTACGCCATTCAGAATTTCATACATTCCAGATTACTATAATAAATGAACACCATCTCTATATAAAAAAGAGAGAGAAGAGAGAAAATAAAAAAGGGACAGAATATATAAAAAAACAAAACTTACCACTCTGGCAGATTATCCTCGTTTTGTGTGTCGCCACCCCAAGTACGCCGGTTGTTGTTCCAAGATTTCGGCCGGTCCTGCGTCGGCCTCTCGTTCCAATCTCGGTCTAATATTATTAAATTAGAAAAAAACATAGAAAAATTATACATAAAATTGATTTCCCTGTACGGAATTTGAACCCTTAACTACCTAGCAATGGCGAAGGGTAAAAATTTTATATAGGTAAGCCATATGTAAGTCCGACCTGGATGACAATATTATTAGAGTTGCGGATTTATTCATTTTTAAGACATAGGTACTGTTAAGATTTTACCGCCCTTTTTTTTGGCGTCCCTTCACCGTCCGTCAGTCAAAGTCAAAGTGAAATAAAAATCCGCCACTAATTTATTTATGTATGTATGTATGTATGTATGTATGTATGTATGTATGTATGTATGTATGTATGTATGTATGTATGTATGTATGTATGTATATATATATATATATATATATGTATGTATATATATATATATATATATATATATATATATATATATATATATATATATATATATATATTTGTGATAATATATCACATATTCCCATCTTATTGCAAGCAAAAATGAATTTTTTCAATGTTTATTAACATTTATACGATTTAAGAAATGTTCTTATTAAAATACTCAATAAATTCGATTAAAATTTTCGTTGTGGTAAAATAGTTATTTTCAGTTATTTTTGCAATAAAATTTTCACAACGTATACGAGTATTTTAATCCTCGTATTAAAAATATATTATAAGTTTACATAGTTTTCAAAATTCTGATGCAATAATTTCAACTCAATTTTCGAAATTGGATATTTTTGATATACCACCTTCATTCACGCATGTCTTCAGTTATTATTCCTTTTTTCCATTTATCTCTAGGTATTGCGTTATGGGTGATAAGCTCCATACACAAACCTACCACTAAATCGCTTTATAATAACACAAAACCGAACCACTTATCCAAAAACCGTAAATCTACGTTCTAAGATCATAATTTTAGGAGTAATTTCACTTGTAATACTACCAACTAGATAACACGCAATACTCTATAGTAAAATATATATACAGAACAAATAGCTTAATGCCATTATCCAAACATCCCTACTTGGACACAAACCACTAAACCGGTATATCAACATTATAAAACAAAACCAATTTATCCAAAAACCGTAAATTCAGAATTTTACATGTAATTTCAAGCGATTACAACACTATCAAACTCTATAACATCAAAACCGATCACTATAACCGGTATATCAAACCCATAAAACCGAACCGTATAACCAAAAATCGTAAAACCACGTTCTAAAATTACAATTTTAGATGTAATATCAAGCAATTACACTTGAAATATCATTTGCTACTAACTAAATAACACGCAAAACTCGAGGTTCATCGATTACCAAATTATCCATATAGTTGGATTTCGCTAATACCGAGTTCCTGCTTCACCGGTGCGTTAAGACAAACGAGCCATGTGTGTCAACGAAAATTATCTACTGAATCATAACTTTACATCATTAATTATATTTATATATTTTTTTATAGTTACGTAAAAACCAAGCGTGAATAAGTTAACAAATCGATAGCGAATAACTAGTGACGTGTTTTAAAGTTTTATTAGATTTTTTTACTTAGTCATTTATTCATCCTATTAATAAAAAAACATCTTCAGGCTTTTTAATTTAATAAATGCATATCTGTCTATCTATTTGTTCCGGCTAACCTTTGAAATAGCAACACCAATGTTGACGGGACTTGTACTAGCAAGTAGCTAATGTAATAAAGTGTAACATAGGCTACTTTATATCCCTATATCACAAAAATGTGACTGTAACTTTATTATGTCCCTATTTTTTTTTAAGGATAACGGATGGCAAACGATCAGAAGGACAATGGTAAGTGGCTACCTTCGCCCATAGACATCTACAACACCAGAGGAGTTGTAAATGCGTTGCCGACCTAGACGATACAGATGGAAGGGGAGGACAATGTAGTAGTTCGCTATCGGAACCACCACATTTTGGGGAAAGGATGGGGTAGGATAGGGTAAAACCTGGCTTATATGCCATCAAACCGGAACACATCAAAAGATATTTGGCGGTTCGTCTTTGATATGATAGTGGTCGCGAGCCAGTCGGAGGACGAGCCTCCTACCACCAAAAAAATCAACAAAGCAGAGAACAGAGTGTCTTAACACTAGGTTCTCTATAATTCTATCAACTCACCCCATTTATCTGCGTTGGGTCGTCCTGTTGGTCTCCCGGTCGCCTCTTGGTTTCGCCATTCATCTCCTTCGTCGCGCGAAGTTTGACGCCAATTAGTGTTGTTTGTCTGTCGCCTATATATAAAAAATATATAATAAGTTTATAGTATATGGGAACGGATTTGTTGAAAGAGAACGGAGTGTCTTAACACTAGGTTCTCAGACTCCCTCTGCCTACCCTGCTATATGCGGGATACAGCGTGAAGTTAAGTTTATTATATGTTTTGACACTAGACTCTATCTGCCCTGCCCTGCTATGTATATATCTTTAAATAAACTAGTGTCCCCGTTAACGCTTTAACAACGCGTCTTTAGTAATGTATATGTCACTTTATACATGGATATCAAACCGAGGTAGTGTGTGTAACATTTATTTTACTAACTTAATATACTTTTTATGCATTATTTTAAAAATATATTATCATTGTGCACTCCTTCTCTATATAAACTATAAGTGTGCCAAGTTTCATGCTCCTCCGTTCGCGTAATTTTCGTAAAAAGGACTACATAGTTTTTGCTTCACGTGTTAAATATATATAAAATGCCATAAAAAACGAAATATCTTCTTAAGAAACATATTCAATAGACGTTTACTAGTTGTACCAAAATATTCATAGCCTATATATATATAAGAAAGTATTGAAAAAAAATAGAATAAACGTAGTGTTCCGACAGTAAGTTCCCTGCATTGGCATATGCGTGTTATTTAAAAAACCCTAACATTAAAAAACTAAGAACAGCAAAAAAAATAAAAAAATCATAGCTCGCAAACAATTATGCAATAACAAAATTAACAAAAAAATTAAACATTTTTAAAAGGACTTGAAAAAAAAATGAATGCAAGCAATATATTTGATAAGAAAGCCGTCTTGCAGAAATCTTATAAACGCTATTAGCATCAAAAACCTTCGCTAAATTGAAGTTCTGAAAGAGTCTTTACAGGAATAAATTCTAAATGCAGAATTTCTATCGCGACAAAAAGGAAAAACTCGATTAGGAAATGTATTATTATGAGTTATGTTTTATTTACAAAAGAGAATAGATTTTTTTTAGCTTCACGCTGTATACCGCATTTAGTAGGGTAGGCAGAAGGAACCTGAGAACCTAGTGTTAAGACACTCCATTTCCCACTTTTCGCCGAATTGAGACAATGTGTGCGTTGAGTTCCGCCACTTATGGCGGAACTCAACGCCGCGCTTTGCCTTGTTATTAAACTTAGGAAATGAAAATACTAAACTTACATTTCCTGGAGTGGGAATCGAACCCAGAACCTGTATCGTTTACAGTCACTCACTTGTGCCTCTGCGCCACGACAGGCCTCATAGAAATGTAATATAAAGTAATATTATACAATTAAATTAAATAGTAGTAGAACTTATACTCGAAGTTCCACGAATATTCCTAAAGAATATCATTTCAAAGTAAACGTACTTGGAAGTTAACAATGAATTGATCCGAAACAGGTATAGAGATAAATTTATGTTGAGACCTGTTGTTCGATTCTCAAGGAAATGAAAATATTAAATATTTAGTATTTTCATGTCCTCGCTCTGGTAACAAGGCAAAGCGCGGCGTTGAGTTCCGCCACTCAGCACGCAATGTCCCAATTCCTCGTAAAATGAGGAACGGAAATGTTAAAAGGGCACGGAGTGTCTTAACACTTAACGACACAAATTTCTCCGCCTACTTTGCTAAATGTAAGTCATGCATAATAATGTATATATTATATACTAACATATAAAGAAAAAAAAATCGATCACTTTTTACAAATTAAATTGTACGCGATTGAAGTAAGAGCCAAAGGTATAACAGCGAAATATCTCTTTAATCTACTAAAAGATTACGGCCTGTCCTAGAGTTATCAGTTCATATCTAGCACGTATTTCGTATACAACATTAGCAGTCTTTTCATATTTTAACTTCACGCTGTATCCCGCATATAGCAGGGTAGGCAGAGGGAACCAGAGAACCTAGTGTTAAGACACTCCATTCTCTTTTAATATTTCCGTTCCCCACTTTCCGCCAAATTGAGGCATTGCGTGTTGAGTGGCGGAACTCAACGCCGCACTTTGCCTTGTTACCAAACTCAAGAAATGTAAATACTAAATTTTACATTTCCTGGAGTGGGAATCGAACCCACAACCTGTCGTGTTTACAGTCGCACGCTTGTGCCTCTGCGCCACGACAGGCGTTCTTTTCATATTTGTTTAGGTAAAAAGAGCTCAGACAGTGGATGCGAGCGCTAATGCATTTTAAAGGGCCCCTTAAGACTACATTTGGATCGCAAGATTTAGACATTGTTTCAAGCCTTGCTAACCGATGGGAATACACAGATTTTGAATACATAAAATACTATACAAATTTCGTATGTTCGCAAATAAGGAAATCACGATTTTATTTTATTGAAAAGATATTTATAGTCCTTTATGGCATAGTGGTAAGATGTAACTCTATATATGTTGTTTACTAATTCGATTTCCATCACAAATAATCAATAACTAAAATCGATTTTATTTTCTATTAATCTCTATTTTGATAACAATATAAACACACAAAGATTAGTGAGTATAGTTTCCTTAATAGTTTAAAGTGGTGTATCCCACTTAGGGTACGAGAAATATTTAAAAAACCTATAAAACTTAATAGCACATACACAGCTGAACTCGAACCCGCGCTTCTTAAAAACCTTCCAAGCGCTCTGACCACTAAGCCACGCATTCTTATCCACTAAAAAAATTCTTATACACATGTTACATCTTGCTTTATTTACTTTATTGCGAACAATAATCAATTTTTTATACATTTAAATTTAAAAATAACTATTTTTTTTAATAATATTTTAATGAAATCTCACCTGCGGAATGATTTATTGGCCGTCCAATCATTTGGTTCGCCTATTCGGATTGCAGGACCACCGTTGTTCGCATTCCAAGAGCGCGCCGCCGCCGCCTCCTCGTCCGGACCTACGACGTAACCCGTCGTCCTCGGGTTGCTTGAATGCAGCGTTGTTGTTCCCCTGGGACTATTAAGACAATATTAAAAAAAACGAATTCAATATAAAATGTTAAGTTTTGTTAAAAAGAGTGGATTTAGAAATAATAAACACGTCCATTTATTTTTTTAGCTTCATGCTGTCTCCCGCACATAGCAGGGTAGGCAGAGGGAACCTGAAAACCTAGTGTTAAGACACTCCGTTCTCTTTCAACAATTCCGTTCCCCACTTTTCACCGGATTGAGGCATTGCGTGCTGTGTGGCAGCATCCAAAACCGCGCCTTGCCTTTTTACCAGACCTAGGAAATTAAAATACTGAATATAATTTAGAATTTTGATTTCCCGGAGTGGGAATCGAACCCATAGCCTATCACGCTTACAGTCGCACGACAGGCGTTTATGTATAGACATAATGGTATAAAAGCGACAGATTTGACTAAAACGGGATGGATTATGATTCCTGAGACGATAATAGAGACTAGATGGAGAACTATTGTGAGAATTGGAATAAATCTGGAAGTACGTCACCAAAAGCGACATTTATTACAAAAATAATAATAATAAATTTCAAATAGTTGTAATTTGTAGCTTGACGCTTTTCACTGCATAACCAATACTCAGAGAATCTAGCGTTTGAGCACTCAGTTTTCCACTTCCGTCCGAAATCGAGATGTATTGCGTGACGTAACTCAACGCCGCACTCAACACAACAACGCAGATAAAATGAATAAAAACTTTTTAATTCACTTAAAAACAATAAAATATTGCACAAAACACTAATTGATGAACATTGTTTACTGCATTCTTAAACGTAACAATTTGCATTGAAACTTTAGATATTTCCTGCAGAAATACTAAAAACAATAATAACAATAAACGCATTAAAACCTCAACTAATTGGCTGGATTCAGAACTGACTTCAATAGACGCGGGAACAAATCCACCAAGGCATTTATTTAGTATTTTTCCTTTCATTTTAATTAAAACCATCGCCCACCGCTCGAATAGGTCGCAAGTTCAAATATCAAACGTGGGAAGTTAAAACAAACAGGCATTCACCTTTGGTGAATAAAGTAAAATAAATAAAAAAGTAAACTATTAAATATTTACTTATTACTTAGTGAAGTTAAAACCATCATGGCGCAGTTGACAAGTATTTAATGTAAAAATGGTAGTAGTCGATTCTTTCTCCTCTTATGGATATGTATACATACATTATTGTGAATATATTTACCATGAGTAAGAAGAACAGTGTCTTAACACTAGGCTTTGATGTATGCAAGACGTGAAGAAAAAGATTTCGAACGCTTTTTGCGCAAATATAGTAGTATGAAATTTGGCATTATTTAAAGTTTTAGGAAGAAGGAGTACTGAAAGTCATTTTTTTTTCTAATAATAATAATTACATTAGAAAAACATAAAATTATTATAAAAATATATATATTAGACTGACTGACTGTTTGACAAGACAAAGCAAACAAAGCAAGGTAATATAACTAGTCTATTTCTCCTGCTTAAAGCACTTCTAAAGGTGAATTTAAAAAGTTTGTTAGAAATGTTAACCCTATAATTTATTCTATATTGTTAGCAATACAGTCCTTCGGGAAGACGTCACCGACTGGAAGGAAATGAAGATAAATGCGAAAATGCACTTCACTAGAGTTTGTTAAACAAAGAAAGATGTAACTTTTCCCTTTAAGGCCTTAACCAACTAACCGGGGTTAAATAAAAAGTAGGTTTTTACATCCTTCGGGAAAATGTCACACACTAGAAATATAGTTAAACGCGATAGTTAAGATTTTAACAAAAACATTATCCAACTTTAAAGATTTTTTTTTTATGGATAACGGATGGCAAACGAGCAGAAGTACCACCTGATGGTAAGTGGTTACCTTCGCCCATGAACATCTACACCACCGGAGATGTTGTAGATGCGTTGCCAAGCTAGAGGATACAGATGGAAGGGGAGGATAATTTAGTAGTCCACTATCGGAACCATCACATTTTGGGGAAAGGATGGGTAGGGAAGGAGAAAAAATGCACTTAAAAGTACAATTATTACGAATAACTCAAAAACTACTCGTCATATATTAACCAAATTGAAATGGGACCACATCAGAAGCACTAGCTATCATATTAAATAAATCATCAAAATTGGTTTAGCCAGTAAAAAAGAAATGGAGTAGCAAACATAAGAAATACAGTCGAATTGATAACCTCTTCCTATAATCAAGTCAGTTAAAAATACACTATTCTAGACTTTGTTAAACAAAGAAAGATATAACTTTTTCCTTTAAGGTCTTTACTGTAACTAACCGGGGTCACTTCTTAATGGCTAGTGACGAGGACGGTCACTGCATTCATAAAAACTGGCTTTATTTGGTGACTTCTTTTGTGGATAGACTATTACGAAATTTCTACGAAAAAAATGGGATTATAAAGTATTAAAATGCTTTTTTCCCGTAGGACTTTTATGGTTTCGTAGAAATTTCGATAAAAAATTAAATATTTTTTCTCCAAACTCAATTTCCATTTAATTTAGTGAGATTGCATTTGGGGTAGCCGAATCATTATCAACTAGTGGCCCCGTCGAAGCGCATACACACGTTGCATTAACAACCGTTGGGTATTGTATAATTTTTATTTTATTAAATTTAATAATGTATTACTTCTACTCTTCTACTCCACATAAACTTTTACTAAACCATATTCCATGTTCCTCTAACCAAAAAATATTCGTAAAAAGGGTTACAAATTGCATATCTACAATTGTATTTTCACGCTTAATCCCACATACTAAAGTATATTAAAGAGAACCTAGTGTTAAGACACTCTTTTCTCCGCTTTACGGCCAAAATTTAGAAATAATGTATTGAGGGACGGAACTCAACGCCACAGTTTCTGTTTCCAAAGCGTAAAGATCAAAATAATTGAAATGTAATAATAACCCCGATTATCCATAACTGCGTATGGAAAAATACTTCAAATTCTAACTACCGACACCGCGATTGTGCTAAAAGGACATATTTTGGTTAACAAGTATGCAAATAGGAACGTGATTGTATTAAATTGTATTTTTCATGAATGGATGTTATTTATTTGGTATTTCAACATATTGAAGTTTGTGGATAATAAAGCGGTACAATAATTATAATTAATATTGGCTATTGATTTTGTGACTTTAGATATAAATAATAATGCAATAAATCTACTCAAATATCTATCAAAACTAAATTACATATAAGAGGATGGGCAGATAGAACGGAATATCAAGACACTCTGTCCAAATCCAAGTCACTTCACTTTGAATGGTAGATCTCAACGCCGTACTTTATCAATCCCGAGCAGAAACCACAGGCAGAGGGGATCGAAACCACAATCATCGTTTTCATAGTCAGATGTATAGTAATTTGACCTTGTTTAAAGGTTCAATATATTGTAAAAAAAAATATTTTAATTTTAATTTATTTCATCAATAAATTTTCCATTAGTCCTTTCTCTATATATATAAAAACACCGGAAATTACATACAAATAAAACACATTTACTTTTAAAATAGTTTTTCATAAAAATCACTTAAGAATGTCTACCGCATTCAAAGTTACCGTACAAAAGAATCCAAAGAACCAAAGGCTTATTTATTAAAAAGTATAACTTACATTTTAACACACAATATAAATATCGCGAAGAAGGGAAACAAGATTGCAACGGTTGCAAAGTAATGCGTATCGACCGACAACTTTATATGAAAACAGTTCCTCTCAGTTAAGTTATATTAAGCTTACTTATTTTTTTTTATTTTCACCCTTTTTTCTTCATATAGCACTAGTGTTAAAACACACTGTTCTCCGCTCTCTGCCCGAATTTAAAACATTTCATGTTGAACAGTTCAAAGAAGTTTTTTGTCTACCAGAGCGAAAAAATGAAAATAATTTAAATATGTTTATTTCTTCAGATAGATACTAATCCCGTGAAAACAAAGGCGCTTAAAAAAATATTAACTTAAAATTTGTCTAACTTTACTTATTTTTTAGTATTTATTATACTTTTCTTTTTACTTTAAAAAATAAACTTGAGCTGTAACTGAAGGCCTTGACTTAAAAGAACGAGGATCGAACCAATTGAATCGGTCTGTATTCAACACTGGACATTGTGTTACCAAATCGAAAAAATAAAATTAATTTAAATATGCGATTTAAAAAGAAGATACCAAATTCAAAACGCCTAAAAAACGTTATGTAAAAAGAATCTTCATGTTAAAAAAAAAACTTTTTCTGGCTGAAAATCGAACCCATTATCACAACAACCATACCAGACAAACATTCACTGAGCCACCATAGTATAATATTAATAAGTAGAATTAAAACAAACAATTTCGTTCCAATGATTACGCGATGCTTTAAATTTAAAAGCTTCATATTATATGAAACTGCAAAATTATGTCAAGTATTTAATTATAGTGACAATACATACAGTAAAGTGGAGATCTGAACAAATTTGGCAAAGTTCATATTGGAAAGACTACAAATCAGCTCAATGGTTCAGACCAAAGGACTCTGCTATTTTTAAAAACTAATACAAATAATCCGGCACATAGCACACAACGCCTCAATTCGGCGTAAAGTGGGGAACGGAGAGTCTTAACACTATGTTCTCATAATGTCCTCTGCCTAACCTGCTATATGCGGGATACAAAGTGAAGCTAAGCAAAAAAGAAAATTTGAACGACAGTTATTTTTACCTAATAAACTCGCAAAATTTCCTTGATCATTCACACTAATTATAGCCGCAACTACGTTTACCTGGACTATAAAACGGAAAACATCGTTATCTCCCGTTTCCATTGGATTTCGAGAAACCCTCTCTTAGTGCTCCTCTATAGGAGTATAGAATTTAAGAATGTAGGTTCCTTGGGGAGCCAAGGAACCTACATTCTTAAATTCAGATTTCTACAGCCAGTACTTAAGGCTGCTCTGCGACTGCTTGTCTATCAGTCAGTAATACAAAAGTTTAATATATATTGTATATAAAATATTTTAAAACGAAACTATTTTTAAAGCATAACATATATTGCAAAACTACAATTTCGAAATCAACTTTCAAACACTACAAAAACTTTCCAGTAGTTACAATTCATACATTCTCCATTCTCTCCGATCCAAACATGATTCCAAACGATGTATGACCTAATAACTTAATTAAAATAAACATATACACCCAGTATTCTGTCAAATATAAACGTAAAACTAAACTTTTCAGTCAGCACTAACTAGTAGCCAAGTGAAGTTTGTCAAACTCTCCTCGGGTCACAAACAGCGCACGTCGAAATTATCTAATGGATGCAAATGTGAGGAAAAACTTGAACACCGATGACATGTTAACTTAATTACGATAATTACAAAAGGCCTTTATTACTCGGTCTAGAATTTTAGATTCTAGAATTCTAGACTAGAATTTTATCTATTTTCGAAGCATTACGCATAGCAAAGGCAGTCAGATGGAACATAATGTCAAGTCTTTTCGATATACACTTTCCGCCCGAATTGGCAATATTGCGTGTTATGACGGAACTTAAAGTATTGAAAATAATATAAATATCAATACATACATATTTTACAATTCGCTACTTACTTCTACAACCTTCTTTTCCTATGAATATTCCTGTACAAGGCGTAAACAAGTCGAAAATCAAAAGTGAAAAACTCTAAATCTTTTTCATTTTTTATGATAATACTTTGTATCTCAAAATTATTGATTTCCTTACTTTAGCTTAATTCGTAATTTAATCACCTCAAAAAAGCAAACGTAGTGCCGATTAATATTTTAAAAAATCTATACGCACGTCGACTTTGTCACCTTATACGAATATAAATGATACTTACTTAACTTCATGGTCCCTAGCGGGATAGTCAAGGAGAACGAATAACTAAATAAACAAATTTTAAAACATCTAAGTCAAAGTGAAATAGTGTGACAGCATTCGATAGATACTTTTCTTTTTTGACTTTCCTCACTTCTTATTATTCGCCTTGGTAATAAAATAACGAATTATGTTTGCGTCTCAACAAGCAATGTCTTAAATTATGGCGAATCTGTAGTGTAATGACACTACGTTCTCTTTCACTACCCTGCTATACGGCAAAAGGAATGAAGCTGCTTCTGTAAAGAGATATCCTATTGATATATCTCTCCTCTTTTAACTCCAAATAGAATAATTAAATAAGCTCTTTGATTTTCGCGATTATTACTCATATTAAACGAAACTATTTTAACCGAATTAATCGCGTATATTTTAGTATTCGAAAATATATTTTTGGAAACCCGAAGTTTCGTATACTTTACAGTAGTCCGTGGTCACAGGTATACGCGATTAATCCGGTTAAAATAGTTTAATTTAATAGAAAAATTTAAGATCTCTATTTCTTATACAAATAGTACCATAAATAAAATAAAAACATCGACTTAGTAGTAGACTTATTGTTTTAATTTCATTTAGTTAGTGAGTGAGCTTAAAAAGCTCATAAAAGATAAACCTTTTACTAAGATATTGTATATTTGTTTAATTTATTTTTATATATAAAATCCATTACAATGAATTAAATGGCAACGCGTTCTATCGAAAACAAACAATAATTATGTCGATAATGTACTAAAGGTAGCAAAAGAAAGCGCGGCGTTGACTTCCGCTAGTTAGCAAGCAATGTATCAATTCAGCAGAGAGTGGGGAACGGAAATCTTAAGAGAACGGAGTGTCTTAACACTTCACACACACAAGGTTCCTTCTGCCATCCCTGCTATGTGCGGGATACAGAGCGAAGGTAGAAAAAAAAATGGTATATCAGTCTCTTTGTCAATCCAGAGCATTAATCAAACAAAATCTTCTATGCATTTTGAAAATAGCTTTGTATAAGTTATATTACTGTAGAGGTTAATTTAAAACCGTTCAGTAGTTTATGAGTGAAAGAATAAGAATCATTCATCCGCACAAGCTTATGCATTTATTACCGAAGAACTAAACTAAGTTTAAAACTTACCGTATATCAAGTATATCTCTGGTATAAAAAAAAATCATCAAAATTGGTCCATACACATGGTTAAACGTTATGTTGTAGCATATCGTTTAACGATATGAACCGATTTTGACATGAATTAAAAAAAAAATCTGTCAAATTGAGAACAACCTCCTTTCATCGTCTGTTAATAATATCAGAAGAAGGTACGTATAATAACATGTAATACCACATATAAACATGTGGTCTCTCCCACAAGTGTTCATGTTTGCGTTAGGATTTTACGCTGTCCTTTACCGTAGTTTTCGATAAGACCATAGTTGAAGATTTGAGTCTTTATTATGATCAAAACACACGGTTGCAACATGTTGCATATAGAATATAATATCACCTAGAATATAATATCACGTAAATTGACAAGCCTTAAGTCCTGTCGTGGCGCAGAGGCACACGTGTGCGATTGTAAACGCGACAAAACGCGGCGTTGAGTTTCGAATACATATATTATAATTATTATATATTCTAAACAATAGTAGCTCCACCCTTTACCCTACTTAGCAGGTTAGTCAAAGTGAGGCTAGCGTCAAGACACACCGTTCGTCCGTCTTATAAAAGACAAATAAAAATAAATTTAAAATAATCATTCCCCCAAGTTGGAATCGAACTGACAACAAATCTCATTTACACTCAGACTATCCTATATCCCAATCAATAATATAGAAAAAACTGTTTAGCGCACCATGGATTCACCGTGCGTGTGCCCATCGCGTTGCCGAGAGAGGAGTTTGGAGAGTGCCTACGACTTACTAACCTACGTGTAGGTTTAAGGGGCCCCTTTAAAATCGGCATTAACGTTCACCTCCACTGTCCGCACTCCTCTCTCTACCAAACCAAATTTTATATAATCATTTAAATGTTTAGTAAATGGCATGTAAATGGCATTCTCTGGAGGAGGCCTTTACTCGCACAGGGTTTCTTGAAAAATAAGTAACTGCTAACATACATACAAATATAAGTACCTACTAACAAATACATATAGAAAAATATAATTAATCTACTAACATATACTACATATAAGTAACTACTAACATATTACAATATTATTTATTATTTTGTATTTCCGCATTTTTTCAAAGAATTAAACGGCTTTTTATTTATTTTATTTATTTATGTTCAGTAAAACCTATCTATATTGCTATCACTCGAAGCACCTAACAAACCTTCGTTTACCCTGCTACCAAATCACCTGTTACGTTCGGAAAATGTGAATAGAATTTCAGTCCACTATTCACCGTCTAAAATTTCAACGTAATCCCTGTGAAAATTCCAAAATGTTAGGAATGAAGCTTCCATAGCGCTGTGAAATAACGTTTGACTGTAAACATTATTGGTTGTGTGTTCGAATCCCACGCAAAAAAAAATATATTAAATTATTTGTTAGCTCTAGTAAAAAGTTGAAGTCCGACATTTAGCAACGGAACGGAGTGTCATGACACTAAGTCCTCTCTGACGACCCTGTTATGCAGGATAAAGCGTGAAAGCAAAGTTGAAGTGAAGTTAACCATATAAAAAAAGACTTAAACGAGGGTAATAAACGATTGTAAATAATTAAAATTTAATTTAAAAAATCCAACTCAATATTTACGATTAAACTTAACACGCTTGACATTCCGCCTAAATTACGAAACACTGAGTTGAGAGGCGTAACTAAACACCGCGTGCGACATCAAAACCTAGCCATCAATCAAAACCCAGTGCATCATAACGGTCATCAACCTGAACGCAATAAATTGTTAAAGTGTTATTGCTTTCGCCATTCATGTGCCAATCATTGGATAATACGATAACCGAGGTTATTGTGCGTATATGCTTAAACGAGTGTAAGGTCTAAATTACTAATATTGCACTGCATCCGGTGATTCAATTGAATTTAATGTAAGACCTTTGGTTACCGACCGTTGCAGCGTTACGCTAAGGTTTTTTGCATTTGACAAGTGACGAGAAAATGTCACCTTTCGCATGTTTTTGCAGTTTACTGTAGCGTGAATAAGTTGATAAGTTGAAATGCATACATTATAGTATAGCCATTAATTTTAAGTTTTATATGTATAATCTGTTTTTAAACATACATACATACATAGCTTCACGCTATATGCCGCATATAGCAGGGTAGGCAGAGAGAGCCTAGTGTTAAGACACACTGTTCCGCCTTTCATTTGTTTTTATTATACCTAAATATATTTTTTCTGAAAGTGTCTGATTTGCCTGATATTTTTTAACTGACTCCAAAAAACGGAAGAGGTTTCCAATTCGATTTTTTTTTTGTTTTTGTATATATGTGTAAGCGCATATCTTTTGATTGTATGAACAAATTTTAGTGACTTATATTTTGCTAGTGCTTCTTATATGGACCCATTTACATATATTTATGATCTGATGAATTGCTTTGAAGTTATTCGTAATAGTTTTAATTTTATGGTAAATTATCTAAAGTCAAGTTCCTTCTTTTGTTAAAATTTTATAATAACTATACACAAAAGTATTAACATACGCAGCCTGAATAAGTTTATGACTCCAAAACGCATAAATTTTAGGAACGGCAGTTTTAAATTTAAGCTTTATATGTAATTGAATTGGTGAGTGCAGAAACAACGTAAGTCACAAAAAATGCAAAAAATCGTAATCGATTTAAACTAGCTTAGAAAGGAAAGTTTTACAGGAGGTTTTTTTTTTTAAATTTTACAGGAGTGTAAAATTTGAAAAACCGGACTAACGTTGTTTCTGCACTCACTGATACAATCGTGTGGTTTGATTTTTTTTTATATTTAGTCATAAATTCCCTCTAAATAAAAAAGAAAAATACATAATAATATTTAAAAAAAAATGCAAATCTTTTTATTAACTTATTCACGCCCGTTTCAGATATAAAGTTTAAAACTACAGTTCACATCGTGTTCAGTTCACGTATAATAAATTCAAGCGTCCTACATTCAGTGTCCTAACATATAGAACACTGCCGTAATCAAAGATCGATCGCATACATATATTGCATACCACCATGTATATAAAACTCAGGGTTAAACTCCGCCTCTTAAACCGCAAAGTTTTAAATTTATTCCGAAAGCAACCGAAAGGAGTGTCTCGACACTAGGTCCTCTAACTATTTTGTTATGCGTTGTTGTTGTAATATTTTATAGTTAAAGCGTAGAACGGAGTGACACACTACGTACTCTCTGCCTACGTGGCTATGAAGAAAAGAGCATTTTTTTCAAATTAGATCAATGTTAGCCTTACTGGCTTTTACAGCGACACCGGTGGCAAGAGAAGAGGGTATTCTTCAACAACAAAATAACAAGTTTAACGTAACTGTCTGACATCTGCCGCGGGATTCGAACTACGGAGAAACGTTGAGTATATCTCTTGTATATAGGCAGAGAAAACATAGTGTTAAGACATTCTATTCTCCAGTTATCCACAATTCTGCTTATTTTAGAAACAATAAATGTTTTTCGTAACCTAACATCAACAGTATACATCAAAAAGCTTTTAAGAAAGCATTATTTTTAAATATAAACATTTCTCAGATTTGAATCGAACCCAGAACCATCGTCAATAAAACGCCGCACTACACCACGACAGTGTTATTATTAAAAAAAACAATATAAAAAGTCATAATAGGATTTATTAGACTAATAGATACGATATCATAATACTGGATTAACAACTGCAAAGATGTCCTTTACAAAAACCAGATAGTAATAAAGTACCCAACAGTAATAAAGCTTATTAGCTTTAGAGAACGAGAACTTGAAAAATTGAATTTAATTTAATTTCAATTGGTATAATAATAAATATCAGTTGCGAGGCGTCCATACAACTCGTTTTCCGCCGGCTCGCCTAACTTTTCAAACTACAAGTATGAGACCTAAAAACATGTCATCGCCAAAATTCTATAGTGAAATTACGAAATACCTTAATAGAAAAAAACACATAATAGGTTATATCAGACTACGTTTTTTTAGCTTTTTAAGCTTTTTTTAGTTGGAACCCGAGAACCTAGTGTTAAGACACTCCATTCTCTTAAAGTTTCCCTTCCCCACTTTCCGCCGATTTGAGGAATTGCCTGAGTGGCGAAACTCAACGCCGTGTTTTGCTTTGTTCCACAGCAAGTAAATGAAAGTACTAAATATTAATTACTAAATATATTTAATATCTTTATTTCCAAGAGCGGAAATCGAACCCACAACCTGTCGTGTTAAAGTCGCACGCCGCTATACTAAGATACAATACCATAATAGCAGATTAACAATTTGCAAGGGTAGCCTCTACAAAAACGTTAGTAACAACTTAGCTTCAGAGAGCGAGGAGCTTGAAAATTGAATTCATTTTCAATTGGCGTAATAATTGAAGTATCAATCGTTCTGTTAGTTCGAGTGACCTTAGCGGAAGTACTTATGTATACGCTAAATATATACAGTTGTTTCTTAGACTTATGCAATTTCTTTGTAATAAGAACAAATATAATGAAAATATCATTTATTAAATATTTAAACCGTCGTGGCGCAGTGAGATACTGTTCAATTATAACTCGATTGGCTATAGATTTCATTCCCATTCGGAAAAATGCCTAAATTAGACAGCGTTGAGTTCTGCCACTTGGCAGGCAGTGTCTATTTAGAACGGGAAGTGGAATAAAGAGTGAAGGTATAAACAATAGTAAAGGCTAACTACTCGTTGGAAAGACATAAAAATGATAGTTGGCCCAGAATGTATACGAATTTCAAGAGACTTCATGGGAAGGGAATGAATTAGAAACCTTAAAACAAGGCCTTTGTACAGGCACAGGAGGACAGGCTAAAAACGCTGAACAGGCTCCCGAATTTTCGAACTTTCAATTATACTAACTCCTTTGACGTGTGTAAAATATAGGTTACCTTTGCAATGTGTATGTCATTTTATGACATGTATGTCAAATATATGGTAATATATGTAATGTTTATTTTATTAATTTAATGCGTTTCTAATAAATTATTATATTGACTTTCTACGCCCTCTTCTTCATATAAACTTTAACTGTGTCAAATTTCATACTCCTCTGAGTGCATAGTTTTCATAAAAACCGATCCAAAATTTATCCTTTACGTCTTAATATATAATCTTTTTAGTTTAAGGAAATGTACAAATTTGTTTCCGAAAGACTGCTTCTAGTATATTATTATTTACAGATAATTCCATAAAACAAAAGTTACCCAAATAAATTAGACAGACATAACTTGACCAAAAAATGTTCAGTTTATTGACTTAAAATCAACAAAATCATCCAAAACAACATAAATCAACATCTAACAACAAATAAAACATTTCAACTAGCAAACGTTTTTCTTATTCAACACCCAATCATAGAGCTCGTGCCGAGTTGACACAGTAACTACATAGTAATATATATAACAAGGTATAATGGAATAATCGCAGTGGGACACTAGCGAGCTGCGTGCTGTAGGTCGCGGTGAGGAATTGAGGTCAATCTTTACGATTACAGCTTTATTTTTTTTTCTTTTTTAGCTTCACGCTGTATCCCGCGCATAGTAAGGTAAGCAGAGCGACCCTGAGAATCTAGTGTTAAGACACTCCGTCTTCCTTAGATTTCCGTTCCCCACTTTCCGCCAATTTGAAACATTGCGTGCTGAATGACGAAACATACTGAGTGGCGGAAAATACTAATTATTATAAATATTTAATATTTTCATTCCCTTGAATAGAATTGAACCTTCTACCAATAGAATTTACATTCACACACTTGTGATTCTACGCCACGACGGGCCTCTGCTTTATTTATCTATCTAACACCGAATTCGTGAGATTATTTTGATTCCATAGTAACTCTGCGATCAACAACAAACATAGTAGATGTAGGCCGAATACGCCATCGTGGCGCAGTGGAGCACCGTCTGACTGTAAACGAGGTTGGTTGTGTATTCAAATCCCACTAAGGGAAATGATTACATTTAAACTATTTTGCTTTATCTGCCCTGATAAGTTAAAGACATTGAATACCCGCTACACAATACAATAAGTATCGAATTAGAAAGAAAAGCGGGGAACGGAGTGTATTAACACTATGTTCTGTTTGACCAACCTGGTATGCGGGATAAAGCGTGAAGCCATACAAAATAAACAACAAATATTTAAAGTAAAAGCTTAGTGTAACATGTTACATTGTAATTAAAACGGAAACGGGGTCAAAGTCGCCAAGTTAGCTTATTATTTGTAAGTTTACATGTTTTGAAATAATTGAAAAGTTTGTTTTGCGGACATTTTATTTACGGAAGCCAAAAAACATACTTGAAGAGTTACAAGAGTAATATGCTTTTCATATATATGTTATTAGATTGTTATAAATAATATATGTATATATTACAAATTTAAAAACTTACTTAACGCCTGTCGTGGCGCAAAGGCACAAGCGTGCGACTGTAAACGCGACAGGTTGTGGGTTCGATTCTCACTCCAGGAAATGTAAAATTTAGTATTTTCGTTTCTCGGGTTTTGTAACAAAGCAAAGCGCGGCGTTGAGTTACGCCACTCAACACGCAATGCCTCAATTCGGCGGAAAGTGGGGAACGGAATTGTTGAAAGAGAATGGAGTGTCTTAGCACTAGGTTCTGTGGTTTCCTCTGCCTACCCCGCTATATGCGGGATACAGCGTGAAGTTAAAAAAATATATAAATTTAAAAAACATGTAATAGATACGTTTTATATGAGTGTTACCGCGTAACTTATTAGTGGGTGAATTGATTTTAGTGATTCTTATTTATATGATAGCTAGTGCTTCTGATAGAATCACCCATTAATAATAAATAATAAATTTAGTTATAATCAGAAGACTGATTTTGGAGTTATTCGTAATAGTTGTACTTTTTAATAAATTTTATTCAAAATCGGTTTTCTTCCTTTGTTAAAATTTATTTACTTTTTCATTATTACTAAAAGGGACCACATCAGAAACACTAGCTATAAAATGAAAAAAGAATCATTAAAACTGGTTCATCCACCAAAAACACAACATAAAAACCGTCAAATTGAGAACATATTATTTTCAAAGTAAGTTAATTAAAAAGAACATATTTTTCCTAATATAATCGTTGACTTTAATATAACTATAAATGCATTCAAGATTTTCATTCCCAAAGCTCGGAACGGGCCGAGACACCCGACGCATACCTTTGTACGGCGAGACGGGCATGTGAGAAAATCGACTGCTAATGTCAACTGAAACGTGCAATTCTAGATCTATTGAATAAAATACTCCTTAACATGATATTTATATAGAAAATTTTGAAAAATAAACAAAAAAGTTTATTTTGTTTTATATCAAAAACATATGACAGGGAAACTATTGTGAATTCTTATCTTTACTTCGCAATCAAAAAATATTTTTTAAATATTTTTAAAAATACATAATAATCGTAATTAAAGACGTCAGTTCCTAAATTTTTAGCCAACCACAAAAAAAAAGGAAGTTATCAATCCGTTTTTTTTTTCTTTGTGTTACCGCACTGGGTAACGAATTGCTTATTGCGTGAACCAATTTCCATGATCTTTTTATATGATAACTAGTAAATTTTATTAATATCCGACGCGTAGTTTTTGAGTTATTCGTAATAATTTTACTTTTTATTTCAACCGGATTTATGAAGTATATTTTTGTTATTCGAAAATAAACCTACCTAACAAATCTACCTGCGACCGAGGACTACTATGACGTGTTCTAAATGTCGAGATTTCAAATACATATTTTAATATCAAAATTTTTACTATTATTGCCTCTAAAATAGTTTAATTCAAAAAGAAGTCCCAATGTCAATACATTCGCAACATTCCACACGAATTCGCGATATAGCCTGTTCAGTTCAGTTTATTTGGAATGTAAAAAAAAAACGTCAATACCAAAATTTTACCATGAAGTTTAGTTAAATAGGATTAAATCATAAATTAATGTTTATTTAACGTCAATTATCAATTAGTGATTCTACAATATTAATTAACATATGACAGTGCATCCGTCAATTCCTATGCTTGCTTCAAGCACTTGTCAACACCATACTAGCTGTTACCCGCGGCATCGCTCGCGGGGTTAATGGCAGTCCATACTACATATTATAGTGTATGGTGCGTATATGCGTTAATTTGAGGGCTTTGAAATTTTGTGACAATCAACCATGTCCTCCAAAATATTTTTTTAATAAAAAAGTATCCTACATACTTTTTAATACCTCCAAGAATACGTGTACAAAGTTTCATGATAATAGGTTGAGTAGTTTGGGCGTGAAAGCGTAACCAACAAACATACATTCACATTTATAATATTAGTAGGGATAAGGAAAATGAAGCCAATAGCATTCGATGCAGTCTTAATACGATTAGCGGTTAACTTAATCCGTCTATTTCAGTTCTATTCGATCGAGAGCAATCGAGTCATAACCTCACAGCATCAACTCCTTTATCTGTATAAATTATTAATTTACTGAATGCAAATAAATTTAATCAAATCGGCTGAAAGTGGAGAACAGAAATGTTAAAAGAGAACGAAGTATCTTAACACTAGGTTCTCAGGTTCTCCCTCTGCCTACCCTGCTATGTGCGGGATTCAGCGTGAAGCTAAAAAAATAATCAAAAAATTCAGCTTCACGTTTTATACCGCATAATTCCGCCCGAATTCAAGACATGGTGTGTCAAGTGATGAAACTCAACGCCGCGTTATGTCTCGACAGAGCGGAGAAATGACAAAATATAGTCATTACCCAGAGTGAGAATCGAACCTCGAATCGATCGACAATCAGACGGTGTCCCATTGTAAAATTTATTATGTTTATTAAAGCCTTATATCAGACTTCACTTAAATTAAGCGTAGTATAATTATAATGTATATTTTATGACTTTTTTTTATTTTTTTTTTTTTTTCTTTTTTCATCACATCATGGAAACACAATTTTAAAGTAACTTGGCCGAACATACGGAGAAACTGCTATTAAATGTTTTTATATTAAGTAATAACAATTCCAAAAATATGCAATAACTCAAAATTTCATCAAATGAAAATTAAATAAATGAAACTCATATAAATGACAATTTTTTTCGCAATAAAAAGTATCCTATGTCTTTTTCCAAGTTCAGTTCTCTCTTCATACCGAATTTTATCAAAATCGGTTTAGTGGTTTAGCCGTGAAAGCGTAACAGACAGACAGACAGACAGACAGACAGTTACTTTCGCATTTATAATATTAGTAAGGATATAAAATGAAAATAAACGCCACATATCGTAGTTGTAGATTGAAAGGTCAATCGGAGTAATATTTATAAATATACATATAATAATATCGTTTTTTCCCGCTTTAGTGCGTCATTAGGTCCGTCATAGGAAATCAAAAACAGAAACAAAAGCTTGGACGGTTTTCAAGAGGCGCGGGTTCGAATCCCGCTGCGTTCAAAACAAAATGTTTGTACGTCTTCTAAATATGTAATTAAAAACAGTATATTATATTTCTACACGCTTCCATTTCACAGAAGGAGAGTTAGAGAGAAACTAGTATCAAGACACTGCGTTTTCGACTTTACGCCTTAAGTCAAGACATTGTGTGTCAAGTTCGAAATAAAACACACAACAGAGCGGACAAGTGAACATAAAATTAATAAATTTAAAAATTATGAAAATAAATTTAATATAACCATTCTTTCGAGAAGAGATCGAACTGAAGACCAACATGTTTACAGTCAAACGCTGACCACGAGAAACAAACTTAATCTTTACAATGTGACTGATAGACAAGGTGCAGCCGAAACTACTGCCTATAGAATGCTGAAATTTCCATTGCACCTTTAGAATTATAGGGACCTAATCATGTTTTCGATTTTTTGCCACGATATGACTTATGACAACGATCTTTATCGACTTTGATTAAAACAAAAATAATCTGAAACTAAAACATTGTTTTTCCAAAAAACTTAAACATACAAATAATTGACGTTTCCCAAAAACTAATAACTTTAAATAGGTCAGTATAACTCTAAAGGTGCGCGTAGAAAGGTACGTGCTCCATAGATGGTGAACCAAGAGAATATTTCTCAAAATTGCTACGAAGTTAAAAAACACGTAACTCAAAGTTTCATAGCCCACACAAACGGCACTTGTAAAACACGTTGCAAACTATGTCACAAGTTAAGAACTAAAATAAAATGTTGTATATATATTGAAAATTTACCACATCCTCATAGACCATTCATGAGAAACAAAAGCTCGCGTCTAGTGCATTAAGCTGTACAAAGGATGTAACTCGATAGCTTTTAAGCTTACAAAAGATTACATTGAGAGAAAAATGTGTTTTAAAATAGTGTCACTTTCATACTGAGCTTTATTTTATTTAACCTAATTTCTTTGTCTCAGTGTCGAGTTAAAGACTTCGATGATTTTATGTCGCTGTTCTTTAACATTGTTTATTTGATACGTTTAATACTAAAAAGTTATAAAAAGACGTCGTACTGCAGTTGTTCGTTTACAAAGGATCGGTTTAGATTCGAATTTCAATAAGGGAAACGTAATTTGTTTTCAGCTTCAAGCTTATCCTGTACATCAACAAACAGACAGCTAGACAAAGAGAACCTAGTGTTAAGACATTCCATTATCTGTTAAACATGTAAAATGGTTACATTAATAATAAAGTACATTTTCTTTTTTTGTGATTCTATGATTATATCCGTCTTGTTTTTGGAAAAACAACAAAAGTCTTTGAAAGCAAGACCAAACCCATTTGAAGAACTACCGACCTATTTTCACCTTGAGGCACGTCTAAGAGCTGGTTTCCAGAGTTATTACAAATACTCGCGTAAACTTGTCGAATTTCAGTCCGCTGAACTGGTAGGAATTCATGGAATCATAGTAAATTATAAATTAAATACTTGTTCTGCCGGAATTTTTTGTTCTGTCTTATGTCTTTAGAAGTTGTTCAAGAATATGTCTATCGTGGAAAAAAATTGCAGCAGCAAAAAATATAATTAGAGATAGAATATAGATTGGCTGAACAGCGTATAAGAGACTTCATCAAGTCTTTTTATCACAGCAAGCTATGACGAGCATATTTATTAGGGTCCAAAGATCGAAATCGTTCGAAAGAGGTGAGCCAATAGAGTGTCAAAATCACAAGCCCTAAGGAAGAGACAGTGAACTCCATATTTGTCACTGCTTCGTGAGCAAACGTTGTCTAGAATGCCTTCCAGGAGTAACGATGTAAGTAAAGTTGCTCACAAGAGTTAAAAGACAAGGCTTGCCCATGGACAGAAACACTATGAAGATGTTTTTTACAAACGCCTCAAAACATAATAACAAACTAATTAAACGGAAAGTGTAGAAGAGAGCTATTACAAGCCTACAGAGCAAAATCCGAGATGTGTCAATGTCATTACCGCAACTTAATGAATTTGAGTATCGCATTGCGTGTTTATCGAATCGCCCATTTCGACGGCATGACAGCGGCTTGCTGTCATTTGTGGTATAAGTTATACAGGTTCAGCGACTAATTTTTTTACGCCAGCGTTTTCTAGTTGTTTTTTTTTACTATATCAAGTAAGGAAAACAACAAAAAATCTATTATCAAGACATCCAGATTTCCACTTTTTTTAAAATAATTCGCAAAAGATTCTTTCTTCTATTCGACAATCAATAATAATTTCTATCAAATTTGATGTTATATCTTTACCACATATTTTGCGATTTGAGGACAGCATTTTTTATGAACATGACAAGAGTAGAAATTATTAAGGGAGTTAACATGTTTAGGGTTCCACCATCCTTTAGACAAAGTCTGAAGAGAAATAAACGCATGACGATCTCACCCAAGGTCTAATTAATTATTTTGCTCTAAAGTGAACAACAAATTAAATAATTCTATTCTCTCCGCTAAATCCTACAACCTAGCAGAATTTCCTCCGCAAAGCTTTTGGCATTTACAAAGCGATCATCGGTTTGCTAACATCAAAGGGCTTAGACTAGTCGCGACTACATATTGATTCGATACCTCGGAGTTAGTCCAGTAGTTAATTATAATGGACGGTTATCATACCTCACTGTCATTACTAGTGTACGATCAAATTGTGGTGGCAATAGTTATGCCACGTTTGGTTTTGCTTGGTGAATTGGAGTGCAGTTTTGCTAATATATGTACGTATATATATAAAGTATTTTTTTTTAACTTCACGCTGTAACCCGCATATAGCAGGGTAGGCAGAACGAACCAGAGAACCTGTTAAGACTCTCCATTCTCTTTCAACAA
Source organism: Philaethria dido (assembly GCA_033558755.1). Taxonomy (NCBI): domain Eukaryota; kingdom Metazoa; phylum Arthropoda; class Insecta; order Lepidoptera; family Nymphalidae; genus Philaethria; species Philaethria dido. Next base: position 376,744 of record JAKGSA010000002.1, read on the forward strand.
TTCCGTTTCCCACTTTCCGCCGAATTGAGGCATTGCGTGTTGAGTGGCGGAACTCAACGCCGCGGTTTGCCTTGTTACCAAACCCAAGAAATGAAAATATTAAATTTTACATTACCTTGAGTGGGAATCAAACCCACAACCTGTGGCGTTTACAGTCGCACGCTTGTGCCTCTGCGCCACGACAGGCGTCTAAATTTCTATTTAATGTCTAAATATTTTTTATTCCTCCATTATTGTAAGCGCGGCGTTGAGTTCTGCCACATTCCACCACACAAAATACAAAGTCCGAATTTGGTCAGAAAACAACGTACCGCGTGTAAAATATCGTAACTTCATTTTTACATTAATAATGGGCAAATATTTGTATATAAATTTTTAATTAATTGCTTAAAAAGAAACACACGACAATTTGCACATTCGTTATAGTTGTATGTCTCTCTTTTTAATAGATCTTTACAAGCACCTAAGAACCAATTAATATAAATGTGCCCGCATTGTCGGTGCTTCAGGAAACTACCACCGGCTCAGAAGACAGTTCTGCTGTGTCAGCGAGAAACTCAAGTGGGAAAATGAAAGACTAAAAACAACTATACAGCCAATAGGATTGAATAGTCTTCCAATATACTAAATGAATATTATAATTTAATACAGAAAGACCTATGAAAGTATATAGCTTCATGCATATTCGCGCACAGCAAGGTAGTAAAAGAGAACTTAGTGTCAAGACTCTCTGTTCACTGCTTTCCAACCGAATTTAAAATATGACTTTTACAATAAATTTTGTTACCATTTTTAAGATGTTCTATGTGAATATTAATAGTATTAACGCATTAATAACATATTCTAAAACAATTATATTAAATTTAATTTATCTAATATGAGGCCATCGTAGCACAGAAGGACGATGTCTGACTGCAAAAACAATCGTTTGTTGATTCCATCCCCACTCATGAAAACGTAATATTTAAACTATTTGCATTTCCTCGTTCTGATAAGACTAACCGCGGCGGCGGTGGGATCCAGCCACTCAACACACAATGTCAATGCCAATTTTGGGCAGAGTTACAACAAAGAGCCTTTGACACTACATTCCCTCTGACTAAACAGCCATGCGAGGAAACGCATAGAACTACACTTTTTTTTTAACTTCACGCTGTATCACGCATATAGCAGGGTAGGCAGAGGGAACCTGAGAACCTAGTGTTAAGGCACTCTATTCTCTTTCAATAGTTCAGTTCCCCAACTACAGTGGAAAGCATTTTCAAAGAAAATCTGTCACGATATACTAAACTTCCGAAACATTCCGAAACATGATGGATTATCCATCATTAAATAATAAGAATAACATTGAAAACGACTTTATTTCCTTATACCTTAAAAGGATTTACTAATCTAATAGATGACAATACAGTAACTTCACAATTAGTGGCAACAAAATTTGCAGTTCCAACTATATTTTTACAATAAAGTCCGTAGAAAGTGTCAAATATCCATATCGCCTTTACGCAGTGGCAAAAAATCAAAATGCTTTTACATACATATTGCCATTCGCTCCCGTTTGTTTTCACGAAAACTGTTACGGTATACAGAATGAATCTATGCTACTATGTACACACATATAGGAATAGAATTTATATGCGTAACAATTAACGCCCGTGCAACTGGAAACGCGACAGGTTGTGGGTTCTATCGATTCCCACTCGAGGAAATGTGAGTATTTTCATTTCCTGGGGCCAAACCCAGAAATGAAAATACTCACATTTACTCTCACATAGTTCTGTTACCAACAACAAGACAAAGCGCGGCGTTGAGTTCCGCCACTCAGCACGGAATGCCTCAATTCGGCGGAAAATGGGGAACCGAATTGTTGTAAGAGATCAGAGTGTCTTAACACTAGGTTCTCGGGTGCCCTCTGCCCTATCCTACTATATGCGTAATACAACGTGAAGTTAAAAAAAATAATAATAATAAGGCATAACTTTTTCCTGTATGAACCAATTTTCATGTTTTTTTTTTAATATGATAGCTAGTGCTTAGTAACTTAACATCTAACGATAATTTTTTTTAATTAATGATAATTTTACTTTTTAGTGCATTTTCAGTGAATTAGGTTTTTTTATTTAGTTAAAATCTTAATCATACACATGTTTAGAGCACACGGAATAATTTTACACTTCCCAACTTTTGTCAACCCATAGAAACGTACAACAGCAGACTGTTACTGTTACTATTACTACGTCTTACTTAAGTCAACCGTCTTCACAGAATTAACTACCAATTTGTTAATTTATGTGGAAATACTGAAATTCTAGATATTACATTAATTTAGTGTAACATTATACAAACTATTTCAAGTCATTGCCAATGTCTATTTAACATAATAATATGAAATACGAGTTTATATATTAACACTCATTATCAATCGCTTTCCTGAATTCGATACATTGCTTGTTAATTGGTGGAGCACAAACGGCTTTGTCTTACCAGAGCGGAGAAATTAATATAATTTAAATTAAGTAATTGCCCCGAGTGGGAATCGAACCTATACTGTCCTATATACCTGTCCCACTGCAATGGTTTCTTAATAGTATTAACGAAGAAAATTAAAAAATCAAAATCAAAATATTCTTTATAAATGTAGGCTGTTACAAGCACTTTCGAATTGTCAATTTACAAAGGTGTCAGTCGTGTCAGTCCTAACGGAAACTACCACTGGCTTGGAAGGCAGTTCTGCTGAGAAGAGCCGGCAAGAAACTCAACAGTTGCTCTTTTGAAATAAAATTTTTACAATAAATATACAACTATGACGAGCCTCCCGACTTCCGGGTGAGCGTCAACAGCATTTAATTCTACACATTGATATCATTATAGTATTCTTGGACAGAATAATATATTATATTTTTTTCAATAATATGTTCTTAATCTTAACTTTAAATTGTTGAAGTGGCAGATCTGTAATTACTTCTGGAATTTTATTATACATGCGTACACCTTACGAGATACTTATTAGATAACTTAAGTGATTATTACTCTTATTGCTTTTGGTATCATAGGTATACGAGGTGTGTTCAAAAAGTAAGGTGACTTTTCAAATTTGGCGGGCAACGTACTTTCGATTATCGATTTTTTTATTTTGTTATGTTGGTACACTCTTCCCGAACATCTGTACCAAGTTTCAAGTGTATAGCATTTTTTGTTTGGTTGGGAGAGGCGTAAAGGTTATAAGTGTTTTGCGTGCTCGGCGATTTCTTGCTATCGAAAAATATGGATTTGCATCAAATTTTGTGTAAAAAATAAAATAAAGTGCTCCGAAACACTTAAAATGTTGACAGTGGCATACGGTGAAACTGTTCTGAGTAAAAAAAATGTTTACAAGTGGTACAAACTCTTCCAAGATGGCCGGGAAGATGCCAATGACGAGCCTCGCTCTGGACGCCCAAGCACGTCAACAACTGATGAAAACGTTCAAGCAGTGAAGAAAATTGTTCTGGAAAATCGTCGAATCACTATCAGAGAAGTTGCTGAGGATGTTGGTATATCGCTTGGCTCGTGCCATGAAATTTTTTCTAACGTTTTGGGCATGAGACGTGTGTCAGCGAAGTTTGTTCCGAAATTGCTCATCATTCATCTTTGCTGGTGAGAGATTTTTTGGCCAAAAACAAAACCACAATCATGCCTCAGCCACCATATTCACCGGATTTGGCCCCATGTGACTTTTTCTTGTTCCCAAAACTAAAGAGACCTATGAAAGGACGGAGATTTGCAACGATTGAAGAGATAAAGACTGCATCGCTGGAAGAGCTCAAGGCTATACCGAAAAGTGCTATGAGAAGTGCTTTGACGATTGGAAAAACCGTTGGCATAAGTGTATTGTATCTGAGGGGGATTACTTTGAAGGGGACAACATAAATATTGATAAATAAATAAATATTTTTTCTTAAAAATACAAAGTCACCTTACTTTTTGAACACACCTCGTATATATTTAAAGCTGCAATATGTACCTCAAGTAAGTAATCATTGACACAAGAATCGGCATTGCTGCAGTTAACTATAGCAGTTGTCAACGTATTTTTTATGAATCCTAACTTCAATTTTGTTCCTAATAAACTTTATTTTATTTAGTGTACTAGCCGACCCAGAAAACTTCGTAGCGTCAACTAGTTGTAAACGTGGACTAAGGTAATTAAGATTTTAATAAAAAAAACCGATTTCAAAGAAAATGCACTAAATACTATAATTATTACGAATAACTCAAAAACTTCTTGTTAGATCTTGACTAAATTTAAATGGGACCACATCAAAAGCAAGCTATGATATAAAAAAAGAATTATAATAATTGTTTCCTTTAGTACAAATTATGCAGTAACACACATAAAATGATACAGTTGTATTGATAACCTTAATAAATATTTTGAAGCCAAAAGTTGTTTAAAAACGTAATCCCTATCGGTAAGCTTAAATCAGTTGGATCATCAACAATTTTATATATTGATATGATTGTTTTATTGAATGTGAATAATCGTCAAATAAAAAATACCGGAATTATTATTATATTTAGCTTTTAGCTTCACGCTGTATCCCGCATGTAGCAGGGTAGGCAGAGGGAACCTGAGAACCGACGTGTTAAAACACTCCGTTCAACCCTTTCCGCCGAATTGAGGCATTGCGAGCTGAGTGGCGGAACTCAACGCCGCACTTTGCCTTGGTACCAAATCCAGAAAATGAAATTACTGAACTTTTACATTTCCTGGAGTGAGAATCGAATCCACAACCTGTCGCGTTTACAGTCGCAAACTGCGCTTCGACAGACGTTGATTTTTAATATTATGACATTAAACATACATGTCTAATTGTATCTGTATCCATTTTCAGACCTTGTTCTGAGAAGAAACAACGCAATAAGATAAAAATTATTCGGTGCATTCGTAAGTTATATAAATTTCAACAATTATTTTTTATTTATATAGATTTTCAATAAAATAATAAGACTTGCTCAAAAAAAAGAAATCAGAGAAAAGAAAGAGAGAACAGAAAGAGTGTCTTAACACGCGGAATTAAGCGTGAAGCTACTTTTTTTACCAAGGCAAAGTTCTTTTTTTAGCTTCACGCTGTATCCCGCATATAGCAGGGTAGGCAGAGGAACCAGAAAACCTAGTGTAAAGACACCGCCCCACTTTCCGCCGAATTGAGGCATTGCTTACTGAGTGGCGGAACTCATACCGCGCTTTGCAACAAGACTATTTTAAATGATATTTTGTTTCGTAATGTTGATGGATATTTTATCAAATAATTGAGTTTATGTAAAAAGGCCAACTGCAACAATTAATATATATTAACTTATTATTATTTCACATAAAGAGGGCACATATAATATAAAGTTAATGATTGAAAGAAGCGAAGGGAGGTATTCCGACACCGCAGCGGCTGCCGCTCCGTTTCCTCTGCATACCGCGACAGGAATAATATATGAATACATAAAACTATTGATAGACATTATAACACCATTATGATGCAATCAACTAGTTCGAATTGAGTATTTAATGCTTGTAGGTTCGATGCCTATTTAGGGAAATGGTTTTATTTAGTGATGAGCGGCGTTGAGTTCCGTTATTCCGTTAAAGTGGAAACTTCTCTATGCGAGAAAAACATAAATCTAGATAATTGTATATATATATTTCATAGATATATAAATTATGTACGCATGAAAAATCTATTTACAAAAAACTAATTAATGAGTATTACATAATATAACAACATATTCGATAATACTGTACCTCAATTATTTGATAATATATCCATTTATATTATAAAACAAAATATCAATTAATAATAATCTTTTTTTAATGATGTATAATATTCAACAAGTTAAGCTCCACTTGATATCCACATTGAGTAGGATATATAAAAAAATTTAAGTCCGCCATTTTGTTACGGCGGCCATTTTGTGCTACCGACAAAACTGTTTATATATAACTGCATTGTCAACAGAACTAAAGATGAATTCTAAATTTCAACGCAGCGTTAAGTTTCGCCATTTAACACTCAATTTTTAGAATTCGGGCGTAAATGAGTGACCGTAGTGTTTATCGCTTAAGTTTGAAATATAATATTTATTTGTTTTACAAAATGATTAAACATAAACCACTCCAGGAAATGTTAGTCTTTTCATTTCCTGGGTTTGGTAACAAGGCAAAGTGCGGCGTTGAGTTACGCCACTCAGCACGCAATGCCTCAATTCGGCGGAAAGTGGGGAACAGAATTGTTGTAAGAGAACGGAGTGTCTTAACACTAGGTTTTCAGGTTACCTCTGGTTACGCTGCTATATGCGGGATACAGCGTGAAGTTAAAAAAAAAAATAAGCACAAAAACACCAAATGCATAATATATAAACAACAACACAAGCTCAAATAAATATTTCGTTACAGTACAGCGTACTATTTATCTTGTGAAGCGTTCTACGACGAAAACTTTTCAGTTCGTTTTATGCAAAGGCAATCATAATTATTTTAATTTATTGTACCGTGATTTTTCATAACAGTGTTGAATCAAATAATAGTGCTCAATTGACCAAATATAAACTCGTATGTTATTGAAAGAAAAAAAATTATAAAATATTATTTTAAATGGAAATATTTTGTATTTGTCACATATCCATTGCTTCGTCACTTAAAAACATTCTGTTGAATTCGGGCAAAAAGCGGCGAAGGGAGTATTCTGTGAGTAAATTCTCTCTAATTATCCTACAATGCTGAATAAGAGCTTATACGCACTATCGAGTCACCGGCAACTCGGTCGCCGGCGACAGTAACTTACTATAGTTCACTTGTATTTTCTGTCGCTCGGTTCGGTCTTCTCTCCATAGTCGCCTGTTTTGGTCGCCGACTACTCGTCAGTGCGTATAAGCTCTAAAGCTTGCAGTTGTTGTTGCATTACAGAACCGGCGTATTTTACAATACCAAAAGAAAATAAACTTAAGTTTCTCCGCCCTATCTAGTACAGTCATCTCGGTTCACTTAAAATATTACATACATACATACATAGCTTCACGCTGTATCCCGCAGCAGGGTAGGCAGAGGGAACCTAGTGTTAAGACACTCCGTTCTCCACTTTCCGCCGAAATGCGGCATTGCGTTGCGAGGCATTTCCTTGAGTGGGAATCGAACTCACAACTTGTCACGTATACAGTCGCACGCTTGTCCCTCTGCGCCACGACAGGCGCAAAAAAAAGACGACTTTAAATATTAAGTGTGGAGATTTAAAATATACATAGTTCTACACAATTTACGTATTCATATAATAAATTTCGACAAATGGAACGAAATATAGATATTTTACAATAGTAATCAAATCCATAACCACCGCATGTATTAGTATGTTCCACACCTGCCCCACAGGTGTTTCCAACTAACCTATATCCTAGTGAACAAGCTCTAGTAAGCTAAAGTCATTGCAGGAGGTAGCCAACTATCACGCACCGCGACACGAAAGAGGAAGGACAAGACGACATCACCGGAAATGACTCTTGAAAGGATTGTTCCTGACCTTTAAATATAGTGAGATCTCTTAGCCCTTACTATGAAACTTATAAAAGAATAGAATCTCTAAAAATTAGGACTGTTTTTTGTTTTTAAAATTCCAAATAAAAAAACTTTTAACATTAAAAAAGACTACAGAAAAGAAAGCATGACTCAATAGTTCCAAGGTATTGTGTAGCTTATTAAAAAAATATAATTACGTTAACTCTAAAATAATTTATCTTCCGAAAAAAGCACATAAAAAAGCTTCTACCGCATAGTAGTCTCCGTGCCTAGTGTCAAGTCACTACGTTCTCCACTTTCCATCTAAAATTGAGACTTGGCGACAATTATGCTTACACTCAACGCATATAAAATTTAGGTGGTCGGTAAACAAGAGCAAAACTCAAAATAAGGCCTTTTCCTGCAAAGGAAGCACAAGTACACCGCGAGAGGTTGTCATTTCCTCCGCAAAATTAGTGCCAACAATTAAGCTCCAATCATTAGGTTCTACACGAATATGCAAATGGCGCGATGGAGGATGCGAGTGGAAATCAAACAACGATTGTTCCGCGACCTTTGTGAATCAATGCGTTACACAAAAACAGGCGTAACAAAGAAAAATATTTCATCAAATATTTTTATCTTCAAACGAAAAATATTAAATATGACGGAATGAATAGCCTATTTTTTTTTCACATACCTGAAAATTTATTGTTTTATACTGCCTATAGTCTATAAACTTCTCAAAGGATGGCGCGAAATTTTATGAATAACGCTTAAAAGGCATTGTCAAAAGTTTTGCAATAGGACATTTACAGAAGTGCAAAAATTTGACTACTAAAAAATGGAATCTCATGTGCAGTGTCCGTGTCCTTTAGAATCGCTGTACGTAATATAATAAAGACTCGCCCGGATGAAGTTGATATGTCGTTAAATTAGAATTACGACATTGAGTTAAAAGTTGAACGTGAAAATTTTCAAAGCCATGTTATATCACTTAAACTGTTAAATATTGTTATGGAATTACGTCATTCATAGTAGGAAAAGTTGGTTTTTCAAGTGTATTATTTATTTAGGTATTTGCTCTCAAAATCTACATTTACGCATTTAGCTAAGGTCTAAAAACCTTCATAGAAGCATGTTGTTAGTTTTGCTTGTAACTAGTAACTGCAAAAATTGTATCAGATAGCATATAAGACTATACTTTCGTAAAAAGGGCTCCAAAAGCTTTCCTTCGCTTATTAATATATATGTTTAAAAATCTTAGTAGATTTTTTTCTTCCACTTCACTCCAAAGTATAATTTTTAGATATGCAAGTATATAGTACTATTTATTGCATACAAGTAATTAGTAACAAAAATGAGTATCTATTTCAATATCCCAGAAGACGTCAGTAATTAAGTTTCGCAATCCAGCCTAGCTCTTCTTTATTTCACTATAAATATCGGAGTCGGCTTGTTCAATTACCGTCTCCAAAATCCTTTCAAATTTCCATCTCTGTGAGAAATTTCAATATTTTGAATTCAAATTCATCTAAAAAATATTTGAATCTTTTCATTTCGCATATATCATCCAATTTTGCTTTAAATTAAAAAAAAATTACAATATATCTCGCGTACTGCAAATTGATATTACAAAAGCTCGAATTAAAAAAAAAAACCGGTGTAGTTTTCCAAAGGACTATTATCTGTTTCATAATACAATTTTTATGAAATACCTTTTATTTACATAGAAAAATGACAAGGGGAGATAGTTGCACGGCGCTTTTAATGTAGCTTACAATATTGTAACAAGCTTATTCCGTTGCTCATGGCGGATTGCGTCGGCATCGTTACTTGGAGATGTGAATCTAACACAGACTTGACTGAAAATATCAAAGATGCAGAAATAATCCTTCTATATATATAATATATAAAACGCTTGCATTACTGAGCGACTGACAGTCAACGTACAGGCGAAACAACTAGACATAGAAATATGTAATTTGGCATGTAGGCTCCTTGAGAAGCATATGGGAGCATTAAGAGAGAATTTCTCGAAAATTCTACGAGTACGGGGAAAATACAAGATTATAGTTTTTGAAGTCTACGCCGATGAAGTCGCGGGATACAACTAGTATTTAATAGAATTTGATGTTAATCGAAAAAAAAATCTTATTAAAACAAACTATATAAAATATCCTTAGCACCAAATATATTTAAGTACGAATCATTACTATTATACCAATTAAGTCAAATCAAAACAAAAATAATCCCTATTTAAAGAGGCTTCCAATATGTTGATAACAGCTAGCAAGTCGCTCAACAGGTATTTTTTTTAGAAACGCCCACTTTAAATCTAATTAATTATTAATTGTTTTGAACAATATTATTAAATTAGGTACATTTTTTGTTTATTTGTGTAAACAATAACTAAGTCATCGCGGCGCAGTGGCGTTTACTGTTAACAGTTATAATTTAGATTCGTTTAATTTCACTAAAGCAACAATTATTTTCATTTCTGCACTCTGGTAACACAAAGCGCGGCGTTAAAATCCGCCACTTAACACACAATAATTTGACACTGCGGAAAGTGTACAGCGGAGTGTCTTAACACTAGGTTCTATCTAACTACCTTGCGAAGCGAAAAGTCTAAAGCTGCTTTTCGTTTAAGCTAACGCAACTACATTCATTTAGTGATTAATTTATATTACTAGTGTGCCCGTTGACGCGTTAACAACGCGTTGTCTTTAATAATGTATATGTCACTATGTATAAACATGGATGTCAAACCATGCTAGTGTATGTAACATATATTTTGTTAATTTAATATATTCTTTATACATTATTTTAAAAAATGTTAGCATTCTGCACTCATTTTCCATATAAACTATAAGTGTGCCAAGTTTCATGCTCCTCTGTCTGCAAAAGTTCAAAGTTTTTCTTTCACGTATTTACGAGTATATAAAGATTATTAAAAAAAAAAACAATTATAATAATTGTTTTCAAGCTTTCCATATAAATGTTTTTAAAATGTTTAATCTTCTTAATAAAGTTGATATATCGTTAAAACCGCACAAAGTAATACACATTACATGATAACCACAACTTTCCTGTATAAGCTTTAAAAAGCTTTAAAGTATTATGCTTGCAAATTATTATTGGAGACTAAATATAGATTGAGAAGAGGCCATTCTGGCGGAGTGGGACAGGGTGTGAGTGTAAACGCGATTGGTGTGGGTTCGATTTCCATTTCATTTTCTAGGTCTCATAACAAGGCAAAGAGCGGCGTTGAGTTCCGTCACTCAGCACGCAATGCCTCAATTCGGCGGAAAGTGGGGAACAGAATTGTTGTAAGAGAACGGAGTATCTTAACACTAGGTTCCCTTTGCTTCGCGCTTTGCCTTGTTACTAAACCCAGAAATATTATGAAATATTCCATTTCTTGGAGTAGGAATCGAACCCACAGCCTGTCGCGTTTACAGTCGCACGCTTGTGCCACTGCGCCACGATAGTTCCTCAAGCATTCCTCAATTCTCAAGCTTCCATTTTGAAAACATTTAAAGTTGAGTGGCGGAAAATACATCGTTTCCTCTCTATACTTCTATTATATATTGGTTTTCGCTACGCCAGGTGTTTTTTTTGTATTTTAGTGTTAGCCGCTACGCGCGGTGATTGACAGAGTTAATTTGTAGTCACTCGCGTGAATGCCTATAATATTAGAAACAATCCACATAAGCTGGACAATTTAATTTTATTTATTTTTATAATTGCAAGCGGAGGTTAGCGAACGAAGAGAACAGGGGGCGGAGCTTCCTTACTTATAGATGAAGGAAAAATATCGACCATTTATAATGAAAAATGGCAGGAGATAAAATTTTGAAAAATTGAATGTAGAAATTCAATTTCTTATCATAACAATGGATTAGTAATACACTAAATTAATAAAACCGATATTATAAAACACTGATAGAGTTGGTAATAATTAAAACATTACCCTCCTTTCGCGCAATCGGGTAACAAGGCTTCTAGTTTACAATAAGCATCGATTCTCTTTGTATACCCCATCAAAGGGTTAATAAGGACACAGTACTAAGATGGCAATGCATTTTAAAAAGTACCGTCTGACGTTTACGTAAATATAATTTGTACAATTATAAGTTGTACATAATATAGGCATCTACCCCCGGTCGGTTATATCCGGCGGTGGAGATGTAATAACCTGTTGCCTAGCCCCTACCAAGTGACTGGATCGAGAATTTTGTTTTGAAATTAAGAGATATTTATTACTAGATTTCTAGTTGTGGGAATATGATTATATTTAAATTATTATCAATTCTCTGGTCTGGTGTATCGATAATTTTCGTTAGTTAAGACGCAGTGTCGATTTCGAATGGAAGCTGGAAAACGGAGTCCCCAGATACCTGATTGTCTCCGACTACCAGTGGCAAGGCGTCCATGTAACACGGTTCCCACCAGCTTACCTTTTATAAATGACTACAATTTATTTGAAAAAAATTCGGAATGAGTTTCGAAAAGACAAGCTTAACAAAAGTTTGAGACCTAAAGAGAATTATGTATATAAACATTGCAAAAAAAAGCTACATCTAAAAAAAAATATGTCGCCAGCAAAACTCGATAGTGAAATTGCTAAAAAAACTTAACATGCTACACCGTTATCCATATATACCGATTACTTCTTTGTACCGGGTTTCCTAAATATACCGGCTTCCCTAAGTATACCGGCTTCCATAAATATACCGGCTTCCCTAAGTATACCGGCTTCCATAAATATACCGGCTTCCCTACATCAACCGACTTAACTTTTTAAAATTTTCACCCCTTGTCACTGCTGTCTATGAATCACTATGTCTATGTCTAACGTGAAACTGTAGAAAAAAAGCAACATCTTCCAAAAATTTGATCAATTATCCATCAAACAAATCTTTTAAACCTATAAATTACCTAATTATGCGCAATAACGTAGTTATAAAGCATACAGACGAAACTACTGTCAATAGAAAGCTGAAATTTGACATGTAGGCTCCCCAGGGAGTGCAGGGGAGCACTTAGAGAAAATTTCTCGAAATTTCCACGAAAACAGGCCAAAAATTCCTATTTTGTATTATAGCGCTGTGTACGCGAGCTAGTATAATGTATAACTTAGTTCCTCTAAACCACAAAGATATTCAAATTTTAGTTGAAATCATTTTTATTTTCTCAGCCTCGTCTTTAAATTAGGTTATCTTTGCAATCCTGATGTCGCTTGAAGCTAGAAAGCTAAAAAATTAAAAGTAAAAAGTGCAATATGTTTAAAATAGGCTGAAAATGGAACTCCTCACTAAAAACAACCTGAAAATGAATGTGTTTGCAATTCACGCGAAGCAGAAGATAAATTTCAGGAAACCTACGAGAGAGGAATAGTGTCAGGACGCTACGAAAGATCGCACAAATTATGTGTTCATATTTTAATCGTGACGCAATTTCGTTACATCGAGTTTTCAAATCACAACGATTAAAAATAAATTTGTTTGTCTAATTCTATTAATTATTGTAATATGCAATGCGGAGAGTCTTAACACTATACTCTCTCTGGTTAGCTGTAAATATCAATCACTTACCTCCCCTGAAATGGACCGGAGGGATGCCGCAAAAACGGCAACCTTGTTTTGCCTCGTACGTCTGTCACCACCACCCCTCTTCCCGATCCGCGGCTAGTAACGAAACGCTGTGTAGACATCGGCGCTGTTTGACTGCCACGGATGTTGTCACGCTGAAATATGGTACTATGTTAGAATTTGTTATATTAAAGAAGATAACCGACTTCAAATAAAAAAGCATTAAAAAGATATATTACACCGATTAACTTGCAAAACTAACCGTCAGATCTTTTTGAAATCAATGTAATTGAAAAAGATAACTGATTTCAAATGAAATGTACTAGAAAGTAAATATATAAAGAATAAATACTCGTCAGATCGAATTAAATTTAAATTTGACCACATCAGAAACAGTAGCTATCATATAAAAATAAAATCATCAAAATTGGTTAAGCTCAATAAGTTATGCGATAACACAAAATAACTAATTCGAATTAAAAATATTCTTTTTTTTTTGAAGTCGGTTATAAATATATTGAAATTTGAGGCCACTAACACTAAATATATATTAATAACAAGATAGAACAAATTATGCTAATAGATATGTTAAAATGTATCTTATAAATATAAAAGAATTTTCTGAAAAGAAGAAATATTATATAAGTGCAATTATTTAGGAAATTATAAAGTATTGTTTCAGGAAATTATAATATATATATTATGCTATAAATAACTTGCAATGCCTCAATGCCTCAATTGGGCAGAAAGTGGGGAACGGAGTGTCTTAACACTAGGTTCCCTCTGCCTACCCTGCTTTATGCGGGATACAGCGTGAAGCTATGTATGTATGGATAAATAACTTAAATGTTTTAATATACTGTACGCTGTATCCCGCTCTTTTTTAGTTACCCTACCCTACATATAGCAGGTTAGGCAGAGGGAACCTGAGAACCTAATGTTAAGACACTCCGTTGTCCACTATTCTACGAGTATTATTTATTTGTATTATTATTTACTTTAAAGAAAATATTCTGACGTAAATATTATTATATTCATATTCATTATATTCTGACGTAAATAATATTCTGACGTAAAAAGTTCGTGCAAAATTAAAACTCGCTTAACCAAAACACTCTTGCTTCTTTCATTGCGCCGTCGGCATCTTGTCTGTCATATTGAAATCAGACTAAATAAAGTTATATTGGAGAAACTGATGCAATTTTCTTTAAAGTAAATATTAATGACTATACTCTCTGCTTTCCGCCTATTAAGCAAATATCGACTTAGAGTAATCTGCTAACTTCATGTTAAGTACATTCTTGAAAACATGAATATATTTTATGAGAAGGCTTTTTACATTAGGTTTATATGGAGACAGCCGCGAACTTTTGAAGACATCATATCATATTTGTCAGTTACTCATCACGTTTTTTTGTAAATTTCAAATGATTTTTTTATTTAATGTTTTTAGACAGTTTTCTATTTCGAACCAAGTTTGATAATATTTTTTTTATACGATAGCTAGTACTTCTAATGTGGTCCCATTCAAATTTAGCTAAGATCTGACGAATACTTTTTCAGTTATTAGTAATAATCTTACTTCAGTGCATTGTATATTTGAAGTTCTCTTTTTTCATCAAAATATTAATTCTTAATTAATCAATCGAACAAAGACAACAAGTTAACACTATAAAATAGGACACTGTTCATACAAGAACGACAAATTTAGTGCGTAATTTCCTAATTCTTTACGCAAACAGCATTTTGTTAATACAATTTGTTTCACGCAAGTCAATGAGAATATTCAATGCATTTCTATATGCCCGTAAATGACCAATACTATTACGTTGGTTAAATTTTGACGTTAATTTAGCACAAAGCAAACTCTAATGTACGTATTTTCAGCTTTTAGTCATTTTAGTAGTTGGTTGAAAATTAATTTTATATATATATATATAATATAATAAGTGTATTATATTATTTTTGAACTCTTAAAAATTATTTATCACGAAGTTATTAAGACTTATTTTTGATTTTAGCTGTTGACTTTATGAAAAGCTTAGTATATTACTAAGACCGAGTTGTTATAATTTCCTAATTAATTCAATCAAAAATAATTTATCTTTTGGTATTGCTTTCCTTATTTGTTAAAGACAAATAAGACGATCAAGGACCATTTTTAGATAAACAAATTATCTTCTTGTCTCCCATATATAAATCATAAGTAGCAGTGGCGAGGGGTCAACATTTTACAAATATAGAATTGTAAGTTTTTTTTCGCGAATTTTTGCTGATTTTTTTAAATCTCAAACTTTTGTTGAGCTTATTTCTTTGCAAAGTCTCTCCCAATTTATTTTCTAACAATTTATCATCATTTACAAAAGATAAGTCGGTGGTAATCGTGTTATATGGACGCCTCGCCACTGATAAGTAGCATATAATAATCAAGAGAAATTTTTACAATCTTAAGAAATACGTTACATTACATAGAAAAAAATATAAAAAAAAGATTATTTTCCTAAAAGATTAAAAGACAATCAAATAAGTTTTACCATTCCGTCGACCTGAAACAGACAAAAGATGAGTGAAAAAAAGACCGAATAATGCGTACCATTTCGTCGTCGAATGTGTTTAGCGCGACAGGTGGTTTTCCTCGAGGTTGATATAGCAGGTCGAAATATTTAAGCTCTTCCGGAGCTTCTATGGTCCTTTCGTGTAGTGCTAGCATCTCCTCCCTGCCGTAACTGCACGAAAATGTTATAAACGAATAAAACTAAAAATCTCATATCAGAGCTCAGCGAAGGTAGTAAAAAAATATTAAAAAAAGAAACAATAAATTATAGTATAACTAATAAAAAAAATTGGTTAGCAAATTAACATAAAACTCGTTGAAAAATTAAATAAAGAGTCACATTAACCAGCACATGTTGGGGAATGTCATCAACTTTACAAACCGTAAGATGAGGCAGCACAGCGTCTGAAAACCTTAAGACTACACTTACCGCAACTTGGCTAGTTGTATTTTTGGGAGCACTTTCTGTGGGTTCCTTGTGTGTGCACCTGATGAGGTGCTGGGGCTCGGCGAGGACCTGAGTGCGCTCGCGCTGTCTGACGGCCCCGGCTGGGGGGACTGCCGCGACTGCGGGGGGCCGCCTGACGTGCCCGCAACCTGCGACCCCACGGGCCTGGTCCCCGGCCGTTGGCTCTGACCACTGCGCCCGGTGCTATGGTCGCGGGACAAGTTACGAAGCCACTCTGGACCGAATTTGATGGGATTGTTGCGGTCACCCATTATTACTTTAATATTTTTAGATAAGGACAAAACAGCGGCAACTGGAAAGGAAATTGTTGTTCTGTAACAGTTAGTCGCTTACCTGGTATCTTCGCATTGTGGTACTGATGCTACTGACACACAATCGCCTCCAATCTTCCAAATCTCGATGTTGTAGTAGTAAATAAAAATATTTTTTATTATAAAAAAATATAAATTAAAAGTTTTAAAAATAATAATTTTAATAAAATAAAAAATAAATTTAAAAGTAAACTTAAAATATAAATTAAAACTAATATTAAAAGAATATTTAAAATAAAAAATAAAAAAGTAGTCCAAAAAAGTTTTAAAACTTCCGGATAAAAGTTTTTAAAAGTTTCAAAAGTTCGCACAAACAGCACAAAAACCAAACACTAGTTGAAATTAAACATTTTGAAGAGAAAAGAGATAAACGGAGAGAAAACAAAGGATGTGAGCAAAGCCACGATATGCCACGAGAGCACGAATGAGCAAACTGTTACGTTAGGTCACACCGAACGCTACGAGTCGACTGTCGGACCGAGCACGGACCTCCAGCCAGCAACCCCCCAAGCTGCCACCCCCCTACCACCTGTATCTTCAACGCATCCTGCCACCACCTCATTTTACTTATTTCGATGCATTTTCCCTACAATTGTGTGTCGTAGAGGAGGCTCTACACTGCCTACAATTCGCCTACGACTTCGATTCCTGCGTTCATGAAACTACTTTTTTGTTGATTGTATCAACTTTTTGTTCTGCTTTTGAAGGCATATCAGAAGGCAAAGTACGGTATCAGCATAAATAAATAATGTAATTAGTTTAATTAATAACACTTCTTCAGCATATGTTTCCCTGTCAATGAAATACCATTGTCTATCATTTATGCTAATGCGTTTAAAAATATTTTTAGTTATTCACATATTTTTTAGTTATCTATATATAAATGCGTGAAGCAAAAACTTTATCCCTTTTTTACGAAAATTACGCGGACAGAGGAGCATGAAATTGGGCCCACTTATAGTTTATATAGAGAAGAAGTGCAAAATGCTAATATTTTTTTTAAATAATGCATAAAAAGTATATTAATTAACAAAATAAATGTTACACACATTACCACGGTTTGATATCCATGTTTATGTAGTGACAAACACATTGCTAAAGACAACGCGTTGTTAACGCATTAACAGCCACTCAGCAAGTGGCGGAACTTCACGTCGCGCTAAGACTATAAGAAAATATTTTCAACAAACCATGTTCCAAATTTTCAATTTACAACTAGTAATATTAACGTAATACAATAATGGCTTCCAGAAAGCCCAATAGTAACAGTATTGAGGTAGTGCCATAAAGCTTATCTACCGAGCCATATACAAAGCTCGCAACAACGTGTAACATTCGCCATTACCACGAATATAGAGTGCTAAGACAAGAAAATCCCTTAAGACCTTTGTATGTGAAGAAAATTACTAATTAAATATTATACAAAATATAATCAGCTTAACGCTTTTTGTCTCATAGGAGTCGTGTCTCGGAGATTCTTAATGACCAGACGGCAGGAAGAACCTCAATTATCGACTTTCTAACTGAAATCTAATTTTGTATTGGCGGAACTCAACGCCGCGATTTATGTTAGTAAAAGAGGAGATGAAAACTTATTTAATCATACTCCTGAGGGATTGACCAACCAATCGCCATTACAATTAAATGGTGTCTCACTGTGCCACTAAATTATATAGATAAATATATGTACAACACGCAGTGTCCCACAGTTGGGCGGAAAGAGAAGAAAGGAGTGTCCTAACACTAGATTTAAGTACACAGATATTTTTTTAGCTGTATCCCGCATATAGCGGGGTAGGCAGAAGGAACCAGAGAAGCTAGTGTTGCGACACTCCATTCTCTTTCAACATTTCCGTTCCCCACTTTCTGGGTAGGCAGACGGAACCTAGTATTAATACACTCCGTTCCCCACTTTCCGCCGAATTGAAGCATTGCGTGCTGTGTGGCTGACCTCAACGCCGTGCTTTGCCTTGTTACCAAACCCAGGATATGAAAAATTCAATTTCCTGGGGTGGGAATCGAACCCACAACCTATCGCGTTTACAGTCGCACACTTGTGCCTCTGCGCCACGACAGGTGTTAAATTCAAGTAAGCTTATTCTATAATATTTCATATAATTTCATCGTAGATATTAATTTTCACTCCATATTAAGAATAGCACTGAAATTTCTTAAAATCTGAATGTAGCTGGATATAATACTGCACTTCTTGAAATAGACACTTAATGAGATCTTTGATATTCGCTGTACATTTAATATGTATGAAACTATTATAACCGGATCAATCGCGTATATTTTAGTATTCCGAATATATTTGTTTGAAAATCTTTGGAAACCCGACGTTTCTAAAACTTTGTAGTATAGCCTACTATGAGCCGCTGAGACCGCTTAAAATAACATGAATTGGGGTTCGAGTACTATTTAACTTTTTTAACGCGACGTTAAGTTCCGCCACTCAACATGTAATGTCTCGAATTCTGATGGAAAGTGGAGATCGAAGTATTTAGACACTACTTTCTCTCTAACTATCTTTAGCTGCTTTAGTTTATTTTTTATTAAACTAAAATAATTTATAAATGAAATTCAAGTGTTTTCTTGCATATAATTGTATTCAAATTACATTTATTAACTATAGATTGAGATTAATTATTTAATAAAATTTAACTTGCTATCCTACTGTACTGTACGCCTGTCGTAGCGCAGAGGCACAAGTGTGCAACTGCAAACGCGACAGGTTGTGGGTTCGATTCCCACTCCAGGAAATGTAAAATTTAGTATTTTCATTTCTTGGGTTTGGTAACAAGGCAAAGCGCAGCGTTGAGTTCCGCCACTCAACACGCAATGCCTCAATTTGGCGGAAAGTGGGGAACGGAAATGTTGAAAGAGAATGGAGTGTCTTAACACTAGGTTCTTTGGTTCCCTCTGCCTACCCCGCTATATGCGGGATACAGCGTGAAGTTAAAATATATCCTACTAATATTACAAATGTCAAAGTTTGACATTAACAATTTAACATGAGGATAACATATAGGTAACAAATTATATAAATTTTATATAATTTGGCCATAATTTAACGAGAAGTATGATTTTCAAATAAAAACCGCTATGTTTTTATGTGTGTGTTATTTTTAAAGATTGACCAATAAATAACATGGGTTTTTTTTATACATAAAAGTCAGTTTCTTTCATTACTATTATAAAGCTCGGACATATGCCATTATTTAAATTAATATAATTTAATAAAAATACGTGAAGCAGAAACTTTCCGTTCCTTTTATACGAAAATTCCGAGAACGAAATATAAAAATTGACATAACTAAAGTCAAAATATAGAAAATAAAGGCTTTGGTAACAAGGCAAAGCGTTGAGTTCCGCCACTCAGCACATAATGCCTTAATTCCGCGGTAAGTGGGAAACAGAAATGTTAAAAGAAAACGGAGTGTCTTAACACTAGGTTCCCCGGTACACTTTTACACATACACTTTTGTGTAAAATGATGAAATACGTTACTATGGCAACGCGTATTTTAAATAAACGAGGCTACTAATTGAATTCGATTTGATATAATGAGACCGAGTTTGATCGAATTTCTATAGTAGGGATTGCAAACGAATACAAGCGTAATAAAATTCGTAGAATTTTAATCAGTAGCACACAGGTGTTCCGAGAAGCGTCATTGTAATTAATTAAATATAAACTAACGTTTACTGTATAAGTTTTAAAGCGCGGCGTTGAGTTCCGCCACTCAACACTCAATGTTGAGGTATTGAGGCTCAAAGAGAAAAACGGACGAGGACAAGACATTTCTTGACACTAGGTTCTCTTTGACATGAAAAAGTGTTAGGCTGTTTTTATAATATATCTGTAACACTTTGTTTCATTATCACGCTTTTCTCTTACAAGGGAGAGCTTAGTGAAACATCACTACGATCTGAACTTTCTATTAATTTTTAATGAACATTCAATCTAAAAGCCGTGTAGTTAAAGTGCGAAACATAACGCCGCATAAAACATATTCAGATATAGAAAGCATTCCTTCAACTATATGTTTGAAGTTGCATAACAAAACGCCGCACTATGTTCTTCCATATATAGGAAGAGAGCATTATAATAACTAGCCCCCAAACGAGAATCGAACCCACAACAATCGTCTATACAAAATATAAACCAACAAATAATTAAATTCAACATCAAATCGCTTTTAACTTGGACCATAACAGAAACTGCACCCAGTATTTCCAGGAATCAAGTTAAATCAATATCACGAAAATATATTTTACTGAAATTTGAAATCTGTGCGTTACTTAGTACTAAATATTTTCCAATACAGTACCAAATATACTGCACAGATAATTGGAAAATTGAATTTACAAGAGAATTTCAACCTTAAAACGTAGGATTTAAGGTTCAAAATCGCGTTTTTGCGAAGTAAAGCCTACGCAAAGCAACTAGTTCTCGGTATTGACGTTTCATAACGAAAATAGGTATATTGCACAGGAAATATTTTGCACAGAATTTACTCGTATACATATATATAGACTGGACTGAATACAGTCTGGGCTGAATACAGTCTGTGCATGAAGCGAACGGTTCGACGATACAGTAAGGACTAAGAGGATTATAACATAGTCCGTGCAAAACATTTGTTGCTTGTATCATAGATTCATCTCGTGTCAAGTGAAATGTTTAACGTAAAGATGTTAGTTTTTATATGCGTTTTCAAGTTATAAGCGATTAAATGAATTCGAATATATATATATATATATATATATATATATATATATATATATATAT
>JAKGSA010000002.1:398087-464005 GCA_033558755.1 Philaethria dido
TATGCGTTTTCAAGTTATATATATATATATATATATATATATAGATCTGTTTAATATTTTCATAGGCTATTGTGACGCAGTGGAACACCGCCTATAAGCGTGTGGTTGTGAGTTCAATTTCCATTTAAATGAATGGTTATGTTAAATTATTTTCATGTCTCCACCCTGGTTAAACAAAGTGCGGCGTTAAATTCCGCCATATAATATGTAATGACTCAATTTCTGGTGCAAATTGGAGACGAAATCTCTTGACACTAGGTCCTCTGTGACAACCCTGCTATGCGGCAAAGCGTGAAGCTGGAATAGAGAAAAGATTTTTTTTAAAAAGTTATATACTTTTTCTCTTAGGTTAGCATTTCTAATATTGCGAAGACTTGATGACTTACAGGACCTACATCCTCAAGAACTGATAGAAATAAAGTCATTAGTGTCCTTATGAAGGTCTATAGAAGGTAATACAGAGGTAAGAAAAGATTTTCAAAATTAAGTTAGAAGATAGTGACTTCAGTATCGATAGACAGGTTAAAACCAGCGTATTTATGAAAGTTTCATATAAAATGTTTCAGCATAATGTAATATATTGCTAAAAATCGCGTAATAAAGGACACAAAATTCGGTAAACTGATTAACAGTATTTTTTTTTCTTTTTTATGGTAAAGACAGGGCTAACACGCGTTCGGGTCACCTGATGGCAAGTGATAATCACTGCCCACGGCCACGTGTTCCACTAAAGCTACAGGTGCTTGCCGGCCTTTGAGATGGGAATAGACGCGCTTCTTGATTCGCATTAGGTTTACAGATAGATACGTAACCAAATGAAATATTAGCACATACTATAAGCCCCGCAGACGCGCTAATTACGCGTTGTCTTAGCAACGTGTATGGCATTTTATACGAAAGTGTCTCAAACAAAAAGTTATATTTGTTATTATATTAATAATGACAAATATTTGTTTTCTGCACATATCTATATAAAGTTTAAGTCTGCCATATTTTATACTTATTCCTCCGTTCGTATAAATTTCGTAAAAAGGGGTACTAATTTTTCCTTTACGTATTAATATATAATTAAGTCGCAATAATAATTATAAATAAAAATTAAACAAACAAAGCGAGGTTATTCAGCTAGTTTATAATTTATACTGCATATTTATGTTTTTTTTGATTTAGTGAGCATTAAAGTTTGTTACTATTTTTGACGAGTCAATGGAAATTGTACAAAGTAGATGTTGCAATCAGGTTCTAAATATGAGGCCCCGCTGACTCGTTAACAACGCGTTGCTATCAACGTGTATGTCATTTTATGCGAAAGTCTATGTCGAATGAATAGAAGTGTAACTTTAATTAATATTACGTATTTCTAGTGCGTTTTTTTAGTTCACGCCGTATCCCGCATATAGCAGGGTAGGCAGAGGGAACCTGAGAACCTAGTGTTAAGACACTCCGTTCCCCATTTTCCACCGAATCGAGGTATTGAGTGCTGAGTGGCGAAACTCAACGCCGCGCTTTGCCTTGTTACCAAACCCAGGAAAATGAAAATACTAAACTTTTACATTTTCCTGTAGTAGGAATCGAACCCACAACCTGTTTACAGTCACACACTTGTGCCTCTGCGCCACAACAGGCGTTAAACTTAATGTGCAATATCCCGAATTCGACTGGAAAGAATCGAATGTATAGACTAGATTCTGTACCTACCTTGCTATGCGGTGAAGAGAGCGCGAAGCAAAATTTTGTTGTGTCCACGGATTACTGTAAAGTGATCGAAACAGTCAGGTTTCTAAACTTTATTTTTAAATACTCCAGGGGGTTAAAGATCTCACTTGGAATGTCAACATATTAATATTATTTTCATTTCCTCACTCTTGTAATAAAAAGCATGTTAACTACAACTCAACAATGTCTCGATTTAAAACGCAAATTGGACAGAGTGTCTTGACACTCGCTTCTCTCTGACCACTCTGCTATAAGAGATAAAGCGCGAAGCTAAATTTTGATAGACCTTGCGATAGGAATCTACTGGTTCCTATGGACTAATAAAGTAATGTACTCGAAACATCGGGTTTCCTAAAATGTATTTTAAATACCCAAATATACGCGATTAATTTGGCTGAAATAACATTATTTAATGTGCCTATTAATATCTATATAGCAAAACTAAAGAGATAAATGGTATACTCGTAAAAGATGTTAAAATTTTGGATTTTTTACATTCCCTGGGAGGAATTATTGTATTGAATTACTCTTACTAATTTCCCCTTGTAAGACAAGGAACTAAACTAATAGTGCATCTACTGAACTAAACTTATCGTTGCAAATGTCAAAATTTTGATCATTTATTGTTGGGTTCGATTCCCACTTGGGGTAATGATTATATTTAATTATTCTTTAGATACGTGAGGCTATTGTGTTGCAGTGGGAGAGTGACTGTAAACGCGCTTGGTTGTGGTTTCAATTTCTACTCACAGGAATGATATTTTTTTAGCTTCACGCTGTATCCCGCATATAGCAGGGTAGACAGAGGGAACCTGAGTGTTAAGATACTATGTTCTTTTTCAACAATTTCGTATATTATTATGTTATAACAATTCTTATATTGCTGTGTGAAAAAGCTTAAAGCTTCTCTTTTTAGTTCGTAAATTGGCGTTATGCGAGGAAAGCGTGAAGCAGTTATTTTGTTAGTAAGCAAGATGTAAGTGATTTTTTGTGGTTTGAACTTTAATACCGCTCTGCTTTAAAATATTTAGATGAATAAAGAAATAATAATTATTTTTCATAAGAATACTTACGTGCAACTTGATTTATTATAATAAATGTTAGATATTTCGCTAGAGCAATATCATAACTCAAACTTTGTTTGTATCGGGTGTTTTGATAAGAAGCATTCAATGGTTCTGGATTCGATTCTCGTTTAAGACCCTTTTTAATAACTCATACTCGTCGTTTAAAACAAGACGACTTGACAGACGAACAGACAGACAGAAAGACTGACAGACAGACCGACTGTCAGACAGATAGGCCGTCAGACAGACAGACTGCCACGTAGACAGACAAACGAAAGACTGACAGACAAACTAACAGATATACGAAGCGACAGATAGACAATAAAGTGATCTTATAGAGGGTCCATATTTTCTTTTAAATTTATAGATTAATAAATTACTTTTTATATGAAGTATATTTTTCAATATTTCAATTTTAAAAAGTGATGTTTCAAAATGTATTTCAGTATTTCAACTTTAGAATGTAGGTATCGCCAGTATGTTTTTTATTTATATATATTTTTATAAAACATGACTACAGACAGTAAGTCCTTTCTTTTTATATTATATTTTTTTAATTGGCAAGAATCTAGTTATTCCATAGTCTAAATATGCCTAACTTGTCTAACTCGACTTAGCCCTTGAAAGTGCACTAAAAGTATTTTTATTTAACATCAGTGATACTCAGCACGCAATGTCTCTAAATCTGGCGGAAAGTGAAGAACAGAGAGTCTTGACACTAGGTTCTATTTGACTACGCTTGCTATGCAGTATAGAGCGTGAAAATATTATACTTTTGTATACCACACAAATATGTGTCAGTTTTGTTAGTCTTGTAAGTATATTTCACAAGCTTAGAAAATTCGCATAAAGCTTACACACTTTCTTTAGTTCAATGCAATGTTTTCTTATATATAAAACGCTTGCGTTGCTCAGTGACTGACAGGCAACGTACGGATGAAATTACTGCCCATAGAAAGCTAAAATTTGGCATATAGGCTCCATGAGGAGTGTAGGGGAGCGCTAAGAGAGGATTTCTAGAAATGTCTGCGAAAATGGGGGAAAAACGGGATTTTAGGTTATATAGTCCACGCGAAAGAAGTCGCGGGATACAGCTAGTGTTAATATGTATTTTTTAAATAGATTCAACTGACAGACATCGCTCAGCGTATAATGGAAGACATGAATGAATATATTGTATTATTTAATTTTCGCAATGTATGAATGAAATCTTTAACTTTATATTGTTTTGAAATTATGCTACGAAGATTATAATTAAAAAAATATCTTTGTGAAAAAAAAGGTGCCAGTTTCAATTATTTTTTTATAGCCGAATACTTTGTCTATCATAGCAGCTTAATCAGTAAAAACCTTAGTGTTAAGACACTCCGTTCTGCATTTTTCATACAAAATCGATCCATTACGTCAACTCAATGATACGCGTTGTCTTATTAGGACGAAGAAATGAAAATAATTTAAATTTTCTGAGGGAATCGAACCCACAAACGATCTTGTTTTTCGACATATGCATTACCAAGCCATAATAGCGTCTAAATTAATAAATTAATAAAATAATCATTTAACTTTGTTATAAAAATATATATATATAATACTTTATATTTTTTAATAATCTTGTAAAAATAGTGACACCTTCCTCTGTCTGTTCACCCATTCATACCTACAATTATTGAATTAATTGAAATTTTAAGGCGCTGAATAAATGAGTTTAAAGCAAGCCTATATAAAAAGTTAAGTGATTAAAATCTAATATGCCATAAGTTTTATAGGAAATAAATCAGCTAAGCCTTTACAAAAATTTTTTAAAATGTATGCATTCAAGCTCTTTAAATGAAAAGCAAATAGCTTTAAACAAAAACTAATACTCCCGCAACTTTGTGTTTTAAATGAAACTATTTTAAATGTAACTATTTCGAGTTTAAATGAAAGAAACGAACACAGGTCTATTTTTGACCGCAGACTTCAGTAATATTTATATGTTAGATTAAAAAATATATGTTTAAGATTATAGGAAAAAATATAAAAATTATGTTATTGTGTATGTAACGCTAAGTTCTACTGAGCAATATTAAATGTTATTTTTACTATGGGTGCAGTGTTATTTTTTTAAATAATTATATTAGACAAATATTGGTATAAAGAACTAAGCTAATGTAAATAAAATGTGATTAATCTTCATTAATATATGTATTTGTATATTATTTACACAGGTAAATAATGTTACATATAAAATAGAAAAATTTACAATCAATTACAATACAATAAATTTTCAAAAAAAAAATGACACTGATTCTAAAATCAAAATAATTAATTTACACATAATAAATACAAATTTAAATTAATTTTCTATGGGACTTTATATAATATTAAAATATAATTTTGACATACTTCGCAAAGCAATTCTTAATAATATGCTCTAATAATCTATATATAAAATATCTTTAATAAATACAAATCATACACAGACATAAATGTATTCATTTAACAAATACATAATGTTTGAAAATATTAATAATTACTAGATATTTCTATTACTATAACAATATTCCACAATAACCATATGTTAGTAAGCTATAAACTAAACAAATGTCTAGCTTCTATACTATACTATTCTATTCTATGAATTAGTATTATGAAAATTTTAAACTAGAAGTAGAGTTGTAAACAACAATTTAATTAATACATACATATTAAAATATAGGTCAACTTCAAGTATTTGACATTAGAATGATAAGAATTTATCAAAACTTTCATTATTCTGTTATATTATTTATATAATAAGTTATCCTTGTTATTGTTAAAGCTAAATTAGTTTAAAGTTAGATTTTTAACGAAAATTTTGAACACTTGAAGCATTGTTTACATCTCTACCATGTGAAGTTAGCTATGTACATAAACATGAAGTTAAAAACTTATCCGAATATCTATAAAATAGTATAAATTTACATACCCACATATTAAACTCAATATAATTGTTCCATTCAATATATATAAGTTTGGGAGTTGTTACGTTAACAAGTTTGTTGAGTTTGCGCGCCGTTATTTAACAGTATTCAACTTACTTTTACGTACATTTAATACGTGACTTATAAACATTATACACAACACTTTTAGTCCTTATATACCAATCAACACAAGTTAGAATAACGTATAAAGTTTTGATTAGCTAATTAGTAATAATAGGGGTACCTGTAAAGTTTTAGAGTTAAGAAAAACATGGCCCGTATTATGTAAACTTTAAAAGAAGTTTGTGTATTATTTATATATGATGACATAGTACGCAATAGTAGTGTAGCTGTCGCCTCGTGCTACTCCCCAACAGATTGAACATAATACCAAGTCGAGGCAGACTAATCCGCCGTACTAATAAGACTTTAGTTAAGAGGTTAGTTTCGGTTTAAAGTTCGCGCACGAGTTATTATAGATATTGTGAAATAAGATCATAATTACCCAAGGTGTTGAGATGTGATTCAATAATAGACGCACGCACCACGCACGACGACAGGAAAATATGGCCGACCAAAATGTGTTTGAGTAGAACGTCAACGCATGCAGTACGAGGTAAAACCATAAACAAGCAGTGCTGCCAACTATAATATTTATATTGTATGTTATTTTGAATCTGTAGTATTAGTATGGAAGTGAGTAAATATGTGGAAAAAAGAGATCGTTTATGGGAATTTTGTGTTAAATTTTATTTTAGTATCTTACATTTTAATAGAAATATTCATAAATATGTATTATTTTTATTCTATACACTTTTTTTTATTAAATTTCTTTATAATGGTGACGTTATATCATTAAATTATGTAACTTAATTTAAAATATTGATTATTGCATCAAAATGTTTTAATATTTTGTAATGGCAAGTCAATATATTTTTTAACATAGCAAGTTTTAAGTATGAGTAACTTTTAAAAAATTTTGCAACTTTGTGTTGTTTTAATAACGCACTTCCGTTTAAAAACAATTGACCAACTTAAAAAAAGGAATATGTTATTAATTAAATGGTACTTTTTAAGCGTTACCGCATAACTTTTTACTGGGTTAAACAATATTATTGATTATTTTTTATATGCTAGCTAGTGTAGTGTCCCATTTAAATTTAATTCTCTCTCTTAATCGGCTAAGTAATTTTCGTTTCGTTTTAATGTTACTTTGCAGTACATCTTTGAAGTCGGGTTTTCTTTTATTTAATTTTATAGTATACCTCCAAACATCGGTTCTTTTTTAATAACAATTTTATTTTAGAAAAAGGACGTATTTAAATGTTTTTCAGATATCTAATAAACCTTTATGAGGTAACTTTTGAGTTTTAAGTTTTTTTAATTAAATACGATATATGTATAATGAATAAAAGGGTATTATTTATGCTTATATATAAATATATTGTACTAGATTTCTTTAGCGTCATGCTACATCCTGCCTATAGCAGGGTAAGCAGAGGGAACCTGAGAACCTAGTGTTAAGACACTCCGTTCTCTTTAACAACTAGTTCTTAATAAACTTTCATTTATTTTTTGCTACAATTTATTTTTTGGTACAATTGTACCAAAAACTGTATTTTGCACAATGATATATAAGACAATAATTTCAATGGCATATTAACATTAAAGATCTTTAATAATTAGCGATTAAAATAAAAAATACATTCATAAAATATGTATTTTTAATAATATTTTTAAATATTATTATTTACTAAAAAAATATTTTATATTAAGAGTGAAATAATCTTTGCCAGTTTTTTTTTATTTTTTTTTCTCTTTCTATATATATCTATCTCTTTCCAACTTCTAACAGTTCAGTCATTTAGTACATTTAACGTTACTTAATACTTAAGATACTAATAACACTCTGAGATCTCAATTAGTGTCTAATTAACATTAAATGCGCAAAAGAGATACAAAATTAAATTGATACAAATAAGACCTAAATATTATTAGTTATAGTATGTATTGATTTCTTTTTTAGCTTCACGCTGTATCCCTACCCTGCTATATGCGGGATACAGCGTGAAGCTATGTAGGTATGTATGTAATTACTCATTTGAGGTCAAATTTACTTTGTAAGAAAAATTATAATTAAAGAATTTTTTTTGCCTTTTTTTTTAACTTCACGTTGTATCCCGCATATAACAGGGAAGGCAGAGGGAACCTGAGAACCTAGTGTCAAGACACTCCGTTCTCTTACAACAATTCCGTTCCCCATTTTCCGCCAAATTGAGGCATTACGTGGTGAGTGGCGGAACTCAACGCCGCACTTTGCTCTACCAAACACAGGAAATGAAAATACTAACATTTCCTGTCGCACGCTTGTGTCTCTGCACCACGACGGGCGTTGACAATTTAAATATAATAATTTTAATATCACGATAATTTTAGTATCCACGTGTAGGAACCGAAGCCACAAGCTCTCGCGTTTAGAGTCAAACTTTTCCACTGCGCCACGATGATTTCAATAGGCATATGTATTGTTTTAGTTACAATAAAAAAAAAACATTCAACAGGAACAAGCTACAGGCATCAGCGGAAAAATGCGACAGATTTTATCTTTTCATAATAATTTTAGCATGCAATGATTTCGGTTCCGACCAAGTCTGTTATAGTAGAGGGAGCAGTAAGTTCAATATCAGCTGAAACTTGGTGGCTACCTGATTATCAGCTGAAGTAGTGAAAGCAGAGGCAGTGGGCGGAACACATAGCGATAAGAACCGATGGTCGTTGGGGCGAACAGGTTTTCAAGTGGCGACCACGAACCGGTCGACGCTCAGTAGGCAGACCCCCTACCAGGTGGACCGAGGATCTGGTCAAGATCGCCGGAAGCCACTAGATGCGGGAGGCGCAAGACCGATCGTCGTGGAAATCCTTGGAGGAATCCTTGGAGGCCTTTGTCCAGCTGTGGGCGGCGCACGGCTGATACTATGACGACGACGTCCTGATTATATATATTTTTTTCATTCCTTTGCTAAAGTGGGAAACGGAATTGTTGTAAGAGAACGGAGTGTCTTAACACTAGGTTCCCAGGTTCCCGCTGCCTACCCTGCTATATGCGGGATACAGCGTGAAGTTAAAAAAATAATCCTTTGCTCTGGTATACTACGCGCGGCGTTGAATTCCGCCACTTAATACACAATGTGTTGAATTCACGCTGAAACGAACGGAGTATCTTGACACTAGGTTCACCCTGAAGACTTATTTTCAGTCAATGACTAATAAGTATTTTTAATCTAGCTCGATGCTTATCTGCCACATCGTAGAAATGAAAATATTTTAAATATTATCATTTCTTAAGTGCAAATCCGGTCCACAACTTACCGTTGCTAAAGTCGCTTGTACCATAAAGCTTTTAATATCTATTTTTAGAGTTATATATTTAAGTACATCGCAAACATGGCACTTCAGTAAACATTTATATTTATTCCTGTAACAATTCAGTTCTCCGATCGTCGAAGTAAACGCGCGTGTTCATATCACTATCATATTCATTTTATATCTATTAATAAATAAATTTAAAAAAGTTATGGTGTTTTCTCATTTTTTTGATTATTCCCCCAAGTGTGGATTGAACCCGCTACCTACGTATGGTCGGGCACTTCAAATGCACCACGATTACCTCTACGTTGTATTATTTAATTTAATTTTATATTTTGGTGACCAATATTTACTACCGTACATTCGACATAAAAGTTTATTTGGCTTCACGCCATGTCCCTTACATAGCAGGGTAGGCAGAGGCAACCTGAGAACCGAAGTGTTAAGACACTCCGTTCTCTTTTAACATTACCGTCCCCAACTTTCCGCCTAATTGCGGCATTGCTTGCTGAGTGACGAAATTCAACACCGCGCTTTGCCTTGTTACCAGAGGAAATGAAAATACTAAATATATATTATTTAATATTTTCATTTCCTGGTATGAGAATCGAACCCACAACCTGTCGCTGTCGCTTGTGCCTCTGTGTCATGAAAGGTTTTCATTTTAAAGTTAATTTATTAGGCTCCATCTAAGGTTACGTTTGAAAATTACAAGTTGCATACGAGTTTATACCGGCAGATGTTACAATGCACTTTTTAGTATAGGATTCATACGATAGATGGCGACACTTTATTTTAAGCTAAAAATTTCAATAATTAAAAAAACATTAAATTCATTATTTTTTCTCGTACAAAAGGCAGACAGAGATTAAGGAGTGTTAAGACACTCCGTTCTTTACTTTCCACAAAAATTCAACACATTGCGAATGGCGAAATTTAAAGCCATTATATTATAAGGCTAATAGTTACCCTGAATGAAAATCGAACTCAAAACCTATGCCCTACTCGCCCATTATTAACAAATCACTATATAAACATGGATGTCAAACCACGGCAGTGTGTGTAACATTTATTTTATTAATTTAATATATGCATTATTTAAAAAAAATATTAGCATTCTGCACTTCTCTATATAAACTATAAGTGTGCCAAGTTTCATGCTCCTCCGTCCTCGTAATTTTCGTAAAAAGTGATCCAAAGTTTTTGCTTCACGTATTTATATATAAACTATATTTTTAAATTATTTTTAAATAAATAAACATATTTTAGTTATAACTTCAATAATATTGAGGCTCCCTCCATATTAAAGCTTATATATTACTTAGTTGCATTACCATCAGAATGCACTTTCTAAAAGACTTTTAGCTCATAGATGGCGATAGTCATTTAATTTTCTTTTATAAAAATAAAAATATTTATATATAATATATATAATTATATACGTATTTGGCGTGAATAAGTTGATATGTGAATATATGTTCTATGCAAACGTTATATATATATATATATATATATATATATATATATATATTATAAAAAATTGTAAAAATATTTGTAATTTCTATTTTATTTTATTATTTCTTTTTGATTTAGTCATTTATTCAATTTATAACTAAAATTCAACAATTTGGTAACAAGGCAAATCACGCCGTTGAGTTTCGCCACTCAGCACGCAATGCCTCAATACGGCGGCAAGTTGGGAGCAGAATTGTTAAAAGAGAACGGAGTGTCTTAACACGTCGTCTCTCAAGTTCCCTCTACCTACCCTGCTATGTCCGGGATACAGCGTGAAGCTAAAAAAACTTAAATTTATGTGTATATTGACTTACCAACCTATTCACGGGTTCAGCTTTAATGATTACTTTTTGCTAAATGGTCTGCCTTATTTTATTGTAATAATATTTAATTTTATATACGTAGGTATAGAGGAAAAGACATCAAAAACATGTAAAAAAGTTCTTTATTTCATAATCAGTATAAAAAAATTCGTAATAATTTGTTTTCCAAGCGTGGCGATGAGTATCATCTCTTTTTTTTTAGCTTCGCGTTGTATCCCGCATATAGCAGGGTAGGCAAAGGGAACCTGAGAATCTAGTGTTAAGACACTCCGTTCCCCACTTTCCACTGCATTAAGGCATTGCGTGCTGAATGGCGGAACTCAACGCCGAGCCGAACGCTACTGTAAAGTTTCATCCAGATCTGTTCAGTAGTTTTTGCGTGAAAGAATAACATGGAAG
Source organism: Philaethria dido (assembly GCA_033558755.1). NCBI lineage: Eukaryota > Metazoa > Arthropoda > Insecta > Lepidoptera > Nymphalidae > Philaethria > Philaethria dido. The sequence continues at coordinate 409,416 of JAKGSA010000002.1, forward strand.
GATGGATGGCATTCTCATAAATTTTATAAAATTAGGATTATATTTTTATGGTGGATAAAGTAAGTTCTTATACATATGTTTTTCTATTAAATAATAACGAAAATTATGTTTATAGACTTCGTATAGTCAATTATTGATATGCGAGATTCCTTTGTTTATGTCTCGTTATGTCAAAATTTATGTATATTTATGATTTCATAATTACAGTAAAAAAATATTTATTTATTGGAAATCGTGTGCTTATTTTATTTACTTATATATTCAAACAAAGTATATTTTTTTATAAAAATAATGTGATTTAATAATTTCAAGAAAATATTGACCTGCGATTTGGATGGAATAGAAGACCAGAAATATCGAACCTATTACCATATATGCAATTAAATTCGTGAAACCACTGAGCTATTATAGCGTCGGTCGAAGTACATTAATTTAATTATCTCAAGACTTTAAAGAAACATAGCTGTAATAAAAACATAAATATTTCAATCATATCACCTTTAACATTTAAAATGACCTTACTTGGTCCTATAATGTCGTTTAAAGGTACATAGACTATACATTTATATGAGACCGGGCGAGCACATCAATACTGGCCGGGCTCATGCAATCAGTCTTCATCTAGATGTCATACACTCACAAACTATAACCGTATGCACGTTTCAATAACGATCAAGTTCGCGATGCATCGGAAATGGACTGCATTGTACACGCAGCCATTGCACCGGGAGCCAGCCTCCGTAACATGCGCAGAGGTACGAAACGAGGTGCGCCGCGCAGGTCTCTCCCACGCCGACCCCCCACGCCTCCCCACGATGCCCCACAGCGAGCCGACGCCGGCTGCCCGTCCCGGCATTACCTAGCCAGCAGCCGCGCGACATGCTCGCCTGAATACTTACTACTCCACCAGAGAAACACTACCAGCCATCAAGATGGCAGCCAGCGACCGTATGCCGCAAAACCCTCAAAATCTCTACATGAGACTCGAGTTTCGCAATATTCTCGATGAAATACCCGAAGCAAGCAAAAACTATTTGATGATAATGGATCCCGAGGAATATGAGTCGGTGATGGAGGAGGTCAAGCGGCTGAAGAGGAAGAAGATCCCCTCTGATGAGCAAGCGCGCTATCTCGAATGCTACAACATGAAGATCGTGGGAATAAGGGAAAGACTATATATGCCAAAATCCCCAAGTGGGTACCCGAGATTTGACCGATATTTCGCTCACACTGACGAAATATTCGACATCTTGCGCGATGTACACGAGTGTACGAAACACACCTCCAAGCAGATTATGGAACGTATCATAGACCGTAAATACGTTAACATAACCCATGAGATGGTCAACTCATTCGTCACGCTTTGCAGGAAATGCCAACGCAAGAAGCAAAACGCCAAGATGAGGCAGACGCTGAGGAATATGTTCACAGCCCAGATGATCCGCAGGGGCGAAGTTCACATGTTGGATGTGCGCAAGCACAACGATAAAGACCACAAGTACATCGTCTGCTATCGCGACACTCTGACCAACTTTATGTACTTGCGCGCCATCAAGAGCGCCAACATCGAGGAGGTCGCACACGCCCTCTTGGACTTCTTTGCTCTTTTCGGGGCCCCCGCCGTCTTGCAGAGCCCCCACGGCCGCTCATTCATCCACGATGTGGTCTTGCAAATGATTAAGGTGTGGCCACACCTGCTGATCAGCCACAGCGAGATGATCACGACTGATCACGCCAAGCGCAACAACAAGACTCGCTTCGAAATCATCCATGATTTCGTCGACACCTGGATGAGCACCAACAAGAACACCACCGTGTATCAGGCGGTCCGCTACGCGCAGATGGTCATCAACATGGCGCCCGCCGACTCCGGCGCCATCACTTCTTATGAGCTCATGTTCACTCGCCGCATGAAGTTCGGCATCTGCAACGAGCTCCGCCAGGTGCTGCCCATCGGCATTCACACCCAGGAGGCACTGGAAGCTTTCATTGAGACCTGGCCCCCAAATGAAGACTAAATCCACGGATCTTCAAGAATATCAACATTTTTCAATTTTAACTCTTATCAATATTCGCATTATTATATTCTCAATATATCTTAACTTTTTCGCGTCACTGTAGACGGTTTTTAATATTTAATATTATTCAATTTTATCAATTTTGATCTCATATTTAATCAATTGTATTGTAGGAGTAGGATTTCGGGAGTAGTATTGTAGAGTAGGGGATCGTTGAAGTAGGCGAAGTAGTTGCTTTGTAGCGAAGCTTAGCTTCTTAGGCAATATTTAATATTAATATTTCATATTTAATATGTGTCTATTTAGAACTAATAAAGGACCCCAAAAAAAATAAAAAATACTAAAAAACCCTCTAAAAAAATAAGAGTTTTATTTCTACCCCTTACACATAGCATTAGTATGCAGAACACACCATAACACACAATAATTATTACTTATCATATTATATACACATAAATACAATAAACAACAAAAAAATATTCAAATCAAAAAATTAAAAACAAAACATATATTTTATCATTTAGATATAATATCTAAATACACCTAGGTACATTATAATAAAAACATATACATATATATATAAGCAGACAGGTAGCTGCATACTTTGTCTGGCATAGCAGGGTATTAAAAAAAAGGGTATTTAAAGAGAACCTAGTGTTGAGACACTCCGCCACTCACTGTCTGCATTCGAAACTTAACATTTTATTTATTTATTGATCCATCAACGTTTGTTTACATCAGTACATACAACATATTCAGTACACAGGACTATGTATAGGTGTAACAAGCACTTATAGGTAGATACATCATGCTTAGTTAAAACAAAATAAATTCCTACGAATAAGTTTAGAATTTTAAAAGGCAGAACTCAACGCCGTGATTATAATATATATATATATATATATATATATATATATATATATATATATATATGTACAATGACATACTGCAATATCCGTTCCACGTTGTGGAAAGTTCTAGAATTTCATCTCATGCAATCAGAATAAATCAATACTAACAGCCTCACTGTCCGAAAAGGGTTAAAATTCGCTTTAAAGCACTAACTTAAGCGCCCTATGCTTTTAGGGCTAAATGATAAAGGATTATCTAGATATTCTAGGATGATAGATATTTTCTGGACTTATGTCTTCAATCCTTTGCCTTTCTTGAGTCATTTAAGATTTAAAAAAATATATTTTTATTAAGAAATATTAACATTTTGTATATGTTTGGTTTATTTTAATAGTTATCACAAATAAATACAGAGGTCGAAATGAAAATATTATTTAGTTTTTACCTTTACATTACGCAAAGATTGGTCAAAATAAAAAAAAAATATATACAAATTCTTTAATATAGAATGAATATATATTCCACAAAAGAATAGTTTTAATAAATTTTGTTGGGTACTTGTTGAAATATTACACTAAACAGTGCGCATCCAAATTAATTATGAAAACTTCCACATAAAAAGAATCCTCAATGTCTTTCTTCTATAAATCTCCAATGTCAAATTTAAATTTTAAATTGAAATAAGAAAGCTATTGTTTTCTGTGGTTTTATCTGTAATTGTCTTATAATAACTTAGATTTTATAATCAGACTATAGAAATGTCTTAGTTGACTAACAATCTCCAAACCAAAACCTTTATTAGAAAAAATCATCAATAATGATTTGAGGAATTTGAATAAATTAACTGTTTTCTTACTATTGATACATATATTACTTATTTACTTAAAGATGTTCTTAAGTTATTGTCAAACTAAATGTCTTGAATATAATCTTGAGCAATATCAAGAAAACTGCCTTCGGAGCCAGTAACAGATCCTATAAGACTGACAATACTAATATATTAATAAATTGTATATTACTTATTTAAATAGATTATTTTCAGTGTAATCTAGTATTGTATCTTCAAAGTAAGCGTATTGTGAAAATGAAAATTCTAACTGTAACAAACTATATTTAATGTAAAATCTCTTCTTTATAAGATTTAATGTCTTATATGTCCTTAGTATACAATTATGGATATTTGGATGAAAATGAAAATACACATCATATTTTGACCAATATTTTTATTAAAACTACTGACTATCAAATTTATTGTTTTTATACAATCTATTATGTCATATATTTGTATATTTTTATTATGTTTTATTTAGAATTTTGTTTTTATCAAGTACCATAATTATGTGATGGAAGCTGGTCAGAGTATTTAACATATTATATTGAATGAAACTGCAACAAAGGAAGAAAATGTATGTGAAGTTCTAAGAATTGTTAATTTAATGTTGACATAATATTATTCTATGACTTTGTCAATGATACTTCTCAGCAATTAACTCAAAATTTATAAATATTAAAGATTTATTAATAAGGTAAAATATATAATATAAATAAATGGTGCAAGTATTAAAAATGTAGTACAAATGGACTTTACAAAAATGTAAACACAAATTCTAGTAGTAATGACAGTTCTCATGTTTTTATTTCATACTATAAATATTATACAGATAACAAATGATTATAACTTAACAGATAATTAAAAATACATGAATTAAATTTTACTTTTATGTAATCTTCGCGAAAACAAAATATTTTAATAGTTTTTTTTTTATATTCTATTATGTACGCTTATAGGACCTAAAAGTACGTCCGCTCTGTCTTGCTACTTATTTTAAAACATTATATGACAAAATGTTACAGTCCAGAAGCTTCATATTTTCTGATTGGACGATATTAAGTATTAATAATAAATTTTAACAAAATAAGAAAACTAATTTCCAGTAAAACAAACTCAAAAGTACATTTATTATGAATAACTCTAAAATTACTCTTAACCCTAACTAAATTTGAATGAGACCACATCAGAAGCACTAGTTACCATATAAAAAAGAATTATCAAAATTGGTTCATCCAGTAATAAAGTATGTGGTAACACCATAAAAAATACAGTCTAATTGAGAATCTAAGTTCTTAAAACTTAAGGAGGATATTTTTTACCTCCTTGTACATAAGACATTAAAGGGATGATGAGAGAGATAAGATTTTACATTATTCGTAGCCTAAAAATCAGAATAACACGTTACTGTAAAGATTTTGCGGACTTTTGCCCAAAGTATAAGTATTAAATTATCTAAGTTTTAATATTTTAAGAAGAAAAATTAATATAAAATAATTATATCATCTGTACGCGATAGCATGCCTTCGATCGATCTTTCGATTGAATTTATTAATGAAAACTACTAAAAAAATATTTATTGTTATAAAAGCAACTACATAAAAAATTGCAAATAGTGAAAAAAAATACAAAAAATAACTAAATGAAGGGTTAACTTTGACAGTTTACAAATCAACTTATTGTTAAGTATTACAATTTGTATCACGTTAAAGCGCCATAATAGAAGAACTGAACTTAACTACAATTTTATATTTTTCATAATTATCAAAAATAATAAAATATACGACCACATATTTGATAGTCAAACTAATTTGCGCTTGTTAACAAAAACAGTCAAACATAAAATTTCATTATAGGAATAATTTTTTTTGTAATTTTATCAATAAAATAATCTTAATTATTTTAAACTGTATTTTCTGCAATTCTGATTTCAAATAAATAATAAAATTCAAATCATTAATTTCCCAAATCTGGCAACAACCTGTGTTCATAACATTGTATTCATCTCAACATTGTAATATCTCGTACATTCGACAGACATTGTACAAAGCCTAGGCTTCCCATCCACCCTCCACCCTGCTATAGGACATGCATAAATCAATTAACTAGCAAAACGCAGGCGTACAGAGACCACGCCCAGATTGAAAATAGTCACGTAGTCCTTTATGACTGTACCTAGCGGGAATACGTTGATAACTCAGAAATGAATTTCAGGGCATCCATTTTAAATTTAAGTTTTGTATGTAAATTCAGTTTTTATGTTATTTCAATACTTTTTTTTAGAGAACCTAGTGTTAAGACACTCCATTCTCTTTCAACAACTCAACGCCGCGCTTTGCCTTGTTACCAAACCCAAGAAATGAAAATACAAAATTATACATTTCCTGGAGTGGGGATCGAACCCACAACCTGTCACATTTACTCTGCGCCACGACAGGCGTTTTCAATACTTTTTTACGTAATTATGATGTTTTGATTTTGATTTTTTAACCGACATCAAATAATGAGGTTCTCACTTACGATTGTATTTTTTATTTGTGTTTTACGCATAGCTTATTGCTCAGTAAGCCAATTTTGATGATTCTTTTTTTATATGATAGCTAGTGCAGAGGGAACCAAAGAACCTAGCGTTAAGTCTTTCCGTTCTCCTTTAACATTTCCGTTGCCCACTTTCCGCCGAATTGAGGCATTGTGTGTTAAGTGCTTTTGATGTAAATTGTTTATATAATCGATACATTATCTAGTGACCATCAGATGTATCTAAAGAAATTGTTAAATCAATTTTTTTAGCTTCACGCTGTATCCCGCATATAGCAGGGTAGGCAGAGGGAACCTGAGAACCTAGTGTTAAGACTTTCCCACTTTCCGCCGAAATGATGCATTGCGATCTGAGTGGTGGAACTCAACGCCGCGCTTTGCCTTGTCACAACCTGTCGGCTTTCAGTCAGACAGGCCCCAAATCTATTTTTCTTAATATATATTTTTATTATTACTTATCAATGTATTAACGTCTGATACGAATATAATCCTCTGCCTCAATCATATTCGCAGGTAATAAAGGAAGCCTCACAATACCACCCTCCAATTTACTGTCTAGACTGCAGACAGGAGCCGCGCACCAATAATGTTCGTTTGCAAGGGAGTTGCCTAATGTAGTATTTAAAGCGTTTAATTTGATTTCCTCTTAAAATATTATGTTAGAATCTATTTAATATATAAATATAAATTTACATACATACATACATAGCTTCACGCTGTATCCCGCATATAGCAGGGTAGGCAGAGGGAACCTAGTGTCAAGACATTCCGTTCACCACTTTCCGCCGAATTGAGGCATTGCGTGCTGAGTGGCGGTACTCAACTCGGTGCTTTGCTTTGTTACCAAACCCAGGAAAATGAAAAATTCCATTTCCTGGAGTGCGAATCGAACTCACAACCTGTCGCACGCTTGTGCCTCTGCGCCACGACAGGTGCAATATAAATTTAATTTAATAATACTTTAAATTAACTAAATAATTCTGAATTCGATGCAAAATGGGGAAGGGATCATAGAAGAACGGAGTGTCTTAACACTAGGTTCTCTGGTTCCCTCTGCCTACCATGTTATGTGCGGGTTACAGCGTGAAGGTAATAATCAAAATCGAACAACAAAAAATCGAACTCACAACTACAATTGGCAATTGTATTTGCAGACTGCAGAATTTATTCATTTGAATGAATTTGCGAGTAGAAACTATTAAATAAATAAAGAAATAAATAGAAAAAAGTATGTACTAAATAATATATTAGTATTTTCATTTCCTCGCTCTGGTAACGAGACAAAGCGCGACGTTCAGTTCTACCACTCAGCACATAATGCCTCAATTCGGCGGAAAGTGGGGAAGGAAATGTTAAAAGATAACGGAGTGTCTTAACACTAGGTTCTCAGGTTCCCTCTGCCTACTATGCTATGTGCGGGATACAGCGTGTAGCTAAAAAAAACTACTTTAAAAAACACACTTGAGACTTAAAAACGACAATTTATGATGGGTACTTAGTACTAATTGGGCATAAATACTGAATTGTATACAAATATATTTAAAAACAATACAATAATGACAGTCGTAGTGGGTTCGATTCCCACTCCAGGGAACTATTATATTTAAATCATTTACATTTATCTGCGCTGGTAAGACAAAACGCGGCGTTGAGTCCCGTCACTCAATCGCAATCTTTAAAATTCGGACCGAGAGTGAAGAGTTAACTCAGGCTAGCCTATTATACGGGATAAATCATTAAAAATATATTTTAAATTTACATTTTACTTAGGTATACCTACATGTACCTAATTAAAAACTATCTTTAAGTATGCTATCGATATTTGCTTTATTGCAAAACCCAATTAAGAAATATTCATTGGATATAATTACTTATTAGTGTTATTATCGTAACAGGCGTTAATAAGTTGACAAATCATATAATTATTTTACTAATAACATTTAATATAGTCATACATTCACTTTATATAACAGCAAATCTCTGCACCAATGAATATGCAAAACATGAATATCCAATCAGCGACATACACGTGGCACGTATTTATTGCATCCTACGTGGAAACATCTAGAAGCGCATCTCATGGAAGCTGCGAGAATCAATCAATACTACAGCCCGAACTGTCCGAACGGGGTTGGAAAGCGACCTAAAGCACTAACTATAGCATTTTACGCTGCAAGGACTAAATTATTTAATAAAGGGCCATGTATGGACTTTAGAAAAATCTAGGCCTTATATGTTTAAGTCTTTGTCTCTCTTTGGATGTTGTTGACGTTTTGAAGTTACATAGACAGATAATATAATTTTTTTATTGAAAAAATGCGTCGATATTTTGAAATACAAATATGTATATATAAATGAATTTTAATTATACAATAGGTTTCATGTTTATATTACTTTTTATAATAATTACTTTTATAAATTTTAACTAATATTTAATATTTTGTTTGTGATTGATCTAAAACAGGACAAAGCAATTTACTAAATTTGAGAATATAAAATAAATCTCACTGTAAATATCAATTAACAATATATTATAAGCCTAATAAATTTCGTTACATATTTTCAAATATGTAAATAATGCTTTATTTAAATAATTCAAAAAAGTATTGATAGGCTTTTACAATCAATTCTAAATTCAAAAGTTAATTCTAAAATTTGAATAGCTAGTTTTACCATAGATGAATTTCTCTAGTGTTTTTCTAATGTTATCTTTATTTTTTCTTTCGCATTTACTTAGCTACGTCTATATTTCCCATACATCTTTATTTCTAATGACAATGTAATTATATATACTCAATTAAAAAAGCTTCACGCTTTATCCCGCAGAGTATATTCAAAGAGAACTTAAGAGACACAACAAGTGTTAAGACACTCCATTCACCTCTTCCTCTTCAAATCAGAGACAGCGTATTATGTGACGGATTTCAAGTGCTTGGTATTACTAGAGCTAATCAATGAAAATAATTAGAATATAATAATTCTCTGAATGAGAATCAAACCCACAACATATCGCGTTTACAGTTATATGCTGTCCTACTGCGCAAAGATGCAATGGCTGCAAAAATCAATACTGTGTACATTCAAAATGGCCGCCGCAAGCCGCAACAAAATGGTGGATGGGAGACTAAATATAATTATGCAACCCACTCCACGTCCATTGAAAACGCTTATATGTATGTGTTGAATAAAATATACTATGAAAAGAGATGGCTTTTAATTAATAATTTATTGTTATCATGATATCTAATTTTACTTTTGTCTTTTAAAATAGTTGTTAAAATATTTTATTGTGTTTATTCCCATATACATAAAATTATAGTTAAGTAGATATTATCATAACATATTAATAGAATAAAGACAATATTAGATTAGATACATTTATTCTGTCTTCAATGTACATTAATTTATAGCTATGGAGTCGTAACAATTTACATACTATAGTGATAATATTTTTATATATTACATACAAATCTTTTTAGTTACTGTTTAGTTTGTTAAATAGTAAAAACAATTTTATTTAGATCTATGGGGGCTTATAACCCTGCTCACTTCGCTTGCTAACATCTGCTTATAAAGAACAAAAAATAAAATTAAAATATACACAGTGAACATGTCATTTTTTTCAATAATTTTCAATCGCGCTGCGCAACATCTTACATATAAAATATATCAAAAACACTTGCCAGAAATTATTACATTTTTATATTATAATAAAGATATGTATTGCTAAATAAGGCCTAACTTTATAAAATTAAATCCATTTCATAAAAAGGTAATTTGCAAAATAGTTTAGAACTTTCCTGAGTTTTATATGTTATTATAATTAAAGCTATTTTCTGAGCTATTGGTAGCTTCCTAAATAACCATTAATAAATTTGTACATATAATGAAATAAAGATTGCTTTGGTATGTCAAATGTAACTTATTCTAGAATATTTGTTCCATTATTTTTGTTATAAACAAACATTTCAAAGACAATTTCAGTAATGTATTTCCCAAGTAAAAGCATACTTTGTAAAGTAAATATTTAAATGTACTTGTATATTTCAAATTTATATCTTTAGTTTATGAGCCTGAGTCTACAATGTTACTTTATAATAGAATATTGCTATGGATGTTTTGGTGAAAATGAAAATGCACATCATATGTTTACCAACATACTTTATTGAAATAAAACTTCACTTGTTTGTTGGCTATTAATTTTATTGTTTATGTACAACACATTGCATAAAATATACTTATTAGGTTTTTTCCATATTTTAGGTAGGTAGTAGTGGCATGAATATATTATGAAGGCTGGTCATCGTAATTTAACACATTATATCGAATAAAACTGCAACAAATGAAAAAAATATGCATGAAAGTAAGAAATAACAATATAGTCCTATAATATTATTAAATGAGTTTATGAACGATACATCTCACCAAACACTCAAATACGTATATGTATTAAATATTTAGTACAATGGTAATAGATAAAATATAAATAAACGGTTTAACCATTAAAAATTGTACATAAATCGACTTTATAAATATAAGACACAAATCGACTACTAATCGATTGACAGTTTTCTTATTTTTCTTTCTGACAATCGATATTCAACAGATAATAAATGGTTATAATGTTATCACAGATAACTAAAACAAAAATAGACAAAGGAAAACAGATAGCATATTTGAGTTTCATTGTTATTTGATGTGTGCAAAATCAAAATATTTTATACTTTTTTGATACTTTAAGATATTATCCTCAAGCCTGCCTGATTCACTGCTCTTTCTTCTGCTGATATAAAGGTAGTTTACCAATTACTGCATAGAAGCGCATTGTGACGCATAGTGCTTAAGCGTGAATGTTTTAACTACAGTATGCTTCGCACAATCGAGCACGAAAAATATTGCTTTTAATTCAATTAAAGCGTGCGTTGTATGTTAATGATATAAAGAAATTATGTTAAATAATCTTTATTGGCAATAATTTTATGATTTTTTAATCCATATAAGATTAATTACAATAACATCGTATAAGATTAATAACGCCTGTCGTGGAGCAGAGGCACAAGCGTGCGACTGTAAACGCGACAGGTTGTGGGTTCGAGTCCCACTCCAGGAAATGTTAGTATTTTCATTTCCTGGGTTTGGTAACAAGGCAAAGCGCGGCGTTGAGTTCCGCCACTCAGCACGCAATGCCTCCATTTGACGGAAAGTGGAAAACGGAATTGTTGTAAGAGAACGGAGTGTCTTAACACTAGGTTCTCAGGTTCTCTCTGCCTACCCGGGATACAGCGTGGAGATAAAAAAAAAATAAAATAGTAAGATTAATAATGTTTTTTTTTCATAATACTGACCACATCCTTATTCAGCACTACTAAGCGTGTTATGGGCTGTAATTGGAAAGCAAGGAAACCCTTCATGTTGAGTGGTTCTCTATTCACAGTAAGCTTAGGAAATAGGAAAGGAACATAAAACGTACAGTAAAAAAAACGTGTAAAGCTACTAGAGGACAAAATCAATGGAGAATGGAATAATTAGTGTAGTTTATTTGTTATCATAAAATTATATATTCCTATATATTTGATTTACAAGACATTATATATATCATTATATATTTCTATATAAGAGGAAAGGTTAATTTTAGGGGTAATATATATTATAATTAATTATTATTAAATATAATATTAAAAAAAAAAAATCTTAAAACAATAAATTCTAATCTTATCAAAACAATTAATAAATGTTTTTGCTTTGATACAAAAATTATATTACCGATAAAAAATATAATAATAATTAAAGTTATATTTAACATAAGTTTTTATAGTTTAACAAAAACTTTGGTCTTCTAAATCAATAATAAGATTTTTCTTTAAAAACTTCAAAGAAAAAGATTATCTTTATCTATAATCTCCAAAATTATTATTTTTATTACACTACTCTTTGAAATTATAAAAAAAAATTATCAAATTTAATTTTATTTATTTCTTTCTTTATATTTTTCACTAATCACCCATTAGCTATAGGATTATTTATCCTTTTGCAAACTCTTTTAACATGTATATTATCAGGAATATTAATTAATACTTATTGATTTTCCTATATTTTTATCTAATTTTTCTCTTCTCTTTATTGGATATCTTTATTGGACCAAAAGAAAAGTTATACAGTAACCAGATACATAATATGATCTCACTTTTATTGTTTTGACACTTTGTATTTATAAACTCTGGTATCCATTATAAGATTTATTTATTAATCTCATTATAAGTTCTCGGGTTCAAAGGAACCCGGTCCTTTGGAAGGCTTGCGTGGGGACACAGGTCCAACACGTAGAGGCCCCTTTGAGACAACAATAATTTTTAATCTGACGCATTGACCGGGATCCATCTCTGAGTAACCATAGCCAATTGCTCAGAGATGGTCACCGGTCAATGCGTAGGAGCTATGGAACATATGGAAAACTATAATAGGGCTATGGAATGGAGTTTGGATGGACTAAGTACTGGGCTATTGATTGAGACTACCGGACGTCCGCCTTTCCAACAGTCTCAAATTGAAAGGTTAGCGGACGGTGACTCGCCTCCCACTAGATGGGCCCCCACAAAGCGGCGTAGTGCCTCGGGCGCAACATCGGTGTGGTCGGCTAAGGGTGTTGAGAGGTGTGCACCGGTTTCACCATCGCGAGTGAGCTCGTGAGCGGGTTTCCCCGCTATTACGCAGATTGAGCACTTCCACCCTTTCGAGCATATAGCTCTTGCGCTCCACTCTGCCGGCCAATGAAGGCAAGCCAGAGGCGGGGGATAAATTACAATTCCCCTCTGGAGGTCTCAGGTCCGTGGGGTCGCCACTCCCCAACAGCTCGCCACAAGCTGCCCTGCGGGCCTTTTTGTATAATTATTATCATTATTATTTGTATGTTTTATTCACATCCTATCCAATTTCTTAGTTTGTGTATTTCCTATACCCTAAGGTTGCCTGGAAGAAATCGCTATATTAGCGATAAGGTCGCCTGTTGTACATCGTTTTCTGTTATTATTTTATTTTAATTTTACTTCCGTCAATATATAATAATAGCAATACCTTGAATTTGGGCACTCCGACCGCCGACCCGTGCGGACGTTTCGATGTCCATACGGATACACTGTCAGATATTTATATTTTTTACTGCATTTCTTAGCAAATTAAATGATACAACAAGTGTTTTTTGTAGTAAAACTGTCAAGTGAAAGAACCCATTAATTCCTTATTCCAGTAGCGTTAAGGGCCAACAGCTAGAACGCCTTACATTTTGTTGTTTGTAAACAAAGAAAATAGAAATGCAATATGTTGTTAAGATTAGTTAGGTTTAATTAATCAGCTTCTTAATATTTTTTTTTTAGCTTCACGCTGTAACCCGCATATAGCAGGGTAGGCAGAGGGAACCAGAGAACCTAGTGTTAAGACACTCCATTCTCTTTCAACAATTCTGTTCCCCACTTTCCGCCGAATTGAGGCATTGCGTGTTGAGTGGCGGAACTCAACGCCGCGCTTTGCCTTGTTACCAAACCTAAGAAATGAAAATACTATTTTACATTTCCTGGATTGGGAATCGAACCCATAACCTGTCGCGTTTACAGTCGCACGCTTGTGCCTCTGCGCCACGACAGGCGTTGAATATCCTGATTGTGTTAAATTTAATAATAATTTCATTTTAAAATTAGCTTTATTGATAAACATAAAGTAAAATTTGAGTTAAGCTCTTCTTGAGTAATTATTACTTAGCGTATCTATAATAAATTTTGTTTAATATTTACATATGTTTGTGTTTTTTTGGTAAATAATCTAAATGTCATTCATTATGATTGGCCCTAAAATAATATATATGACCCTTAAATATTAAAATATAAAAAATATACTTTTAAAAGCAATAGATTTTCTGTCGTATTTTTATATGAAAAAATATCTTGTTTTAATTATAAATTTAAGCTCTTTAAATTTTGATACAGTTATTTCTTTCGTACTTTCAAGGTAAATCAATAAAAAGACATGTATAATTGGATATATTTATTTTATTAATAAAAATACTCCTGAAATTGGCACCTTCTCTTACCTACGATTATTTACAGTTTCTCTTAATATAAACTTATTATTTGCCAAGCAAATTATAATAACATCACAATATTTTATTCACAAAATATAACAATAACAAAAACTAGCATTAAAAATAAGTTATATAAAAATAATGCGCAGTCATAATAGTCCTTAAGTAATAAAAAAAATCTTTGTAAACAGCCACAAAACTATGTGCAGTGTTTCCGAACGATGCAAATAATTAATCGATAACTCGAACAAAGTTGTCTTCGCACAATGTCCTCCATCGTAAGCTCTTGCTTAAATTCCAAGGATTTTCCCAAAAACCTGTTGCGCTGAGATGTTTTCTATCAACTTCTCGGCCAGGCCTTTTGCCTTTTGCTTCAGCGACATCCACGGTCCGATGTTAGCTTCGCGGGGGTGCGGCCGCGCGGGGGGCTCCGCTCTTCCATAGTCCGCTCGCGACACGCCTATCCCCTATCTATCTCAATTTCAGGGTTTTATAATATTGCAAATAGCAAATGTTCAGATCAAATACTTTATTGATTAGTTAGACATTGAGAATACAATGAAATCTTAAAACTATGACACATAGTAATTTGGATCGTGGCCGAAAATGTTACCTAACACATATAATTTTTCATTCTACTCGTTAATTTTGATCTGTCTCCTCGAAATTTATTTAATCTGATAAAACGTTAAGATACATTAAAATATAATACTGATCTCCTACGTCTACAGTGACAAAAGGTAGATCTTTAGGAGTGGGTGTGGCTACTTTTACATCAATATTTGATAAGGATTAAAATCGCATCATATGCTTAATTATTCAAGAACGCCCTCAGCTCCTCCTCAGAAATGAGCTCGTCGGGGAGCTCCTCCGCCAGCTCGCTGGGCAGCCCGAGCTTGATGGTGGTGCCGAACATGGCCTCGTAGGGGCTGCAGTTGATGCGCGAGTTGTGCGCGCCGTTCATCATCAGCTGGACAAAGCGTATGCCTTCAGTCCAGTTGCGGGTGCGGTTCTCCGCGAGCCACGAGCGCAACATGTTCTGTATGTCGAGCGTGGCGCGTGCGCCGTGGATGTGCGAGTGACGAGGCGTCCCGTGCACCATTTTCAGGTCCGGCCACAGGCTGGCCATCTCCCTTATGATGCTGTTCGCGAACTCCCTGCCCCTGCTGCTCTGCAGTATGTTCGGAGCGCCGAACATTGTGAACACGTCCAAGAGGACTTGTGTTATCTCTTTTATTCTGTCGGTCTTGAGAGGACGCATCTGGACAAATTTCGTGACATGGTCGCGGTACACCATGATGAACTTGTACTCGCCATCCTGCTGTGATACCATGTTGATGATGTCAACCTGGCCCCTCGAATTCATCTCGGTGTTCAGAATTGAATTTTCAGCCGCGGTTTTGCGCGAGGCATTGTGCCTCTTTCCGCAGGTTTTGCACAAGCTCAGGTAGATGCCGATCATCTCGCGGGTGATGTTCTTATATTTTGAATGTATCGTCTTTTCCATTTTGTTTCTCCCTCCATGACCAATGGATACATGAGTCTCATGCAGAATCTCAAAGATCTCCTCAGTGTTGACATAGAACTTGGCCACACTGCCCTGCTTGGGAGGCGCGATCAGTTTCTCCCTTTCCATAACATCGCAATAAACATCATAACGTCGGAGGCGGTGATAGTCTTCCGGCTTCTTGTTTTTGTTTGCCTTCGAGATCTTGACTTTCTGTATCATCTCCGAATATTGCAATTTGGAGAATATCTTAGTATTTTGGCTCTTCGAGGCAATCAGTTCGTGAAGCCTTTTATTGAACCGATGGTTCATATCACTTTTAGTGTACTTCATGTTGGGGCGTACCAGGTCCTCCTTTGTTTTAAAAATCCGTTCGCAGAAAAACACACCTACTTTGTATAAGGTAGCGAGGCTAGACTGAGGGGGCCGGGCGCTTGTTGTCTGTATCGAGCGGTCCCCGGGGCGAGGACGCGTCCCACGCTGATTGGTCCACCTTTGTTCATGGAAATTAGGTCTTCGCGCCGCCGCACTGCCTTTTAGGCCCTATACACAACTAAGCTTCTAGAATATTCTAAGCTTTGATTATGACTTTCACGAAATAATAAAAAAATACGCTGTTATTTTGGTAGAGAAAAATATGAATGACATTTTTTGTTTAGTAAATTATTTATTGTTGATGCCTGTAGAGCATTTTCAGTTATAATACGAACAGAGCCTAAAGTTATAAAATCAATAAATTCGTAGTGTTAACGAAACGCCATCTGTCTGACAGTTTCCAGTTCAACCTATTGGCAGTAGATGGCAAATATTAATTAATTTGGAAAGTAAATTCAAAAACTTTTATTATCCTATATAAATTAAATCCTTACCACATAATAATAGTACTTTCTAAGTAGAAATACACCTTAATTTGTATACCAGCTAGCTTTAATTCAATTCAATAAAAAACAACAAGACAGTAGTTCTCTTGAGTAATTTGCGAAAAAAAAAACTAAAACATTATCAATATTATTTGTTTTAATCGTAATATGAAGACCAGACACCTCTACGAGTGTCTTTCGTCTATGCTTTAAGCGTCTACTGTAAATTGTATTTAGATAGTATATTAATTAAGTTATTCAACTATTTCCCCACAATAAAATTAAATTTATAACAAATTTTACAACACTGAACAATAAAACATTACAAATAACTCAAAAACTCATCACATCTTAACCAAATTTAAATGGGACCACAGTATAAGCACTAGCTATCACATAAAAAAAGAATCATCAAAATTGATTCACTTCAAAAAAAATATAAGGTAGGGTAAAAACATACATATATAGCTTCACGCTGTATCACGCGTATAGCAGGTTAGGCAGAGGGAACCTAGTGTTAAGACTCTCCGTTCCCCACTTACCATACACCACTATGCGACATAGGGTACCACACATAAAAAAATAGTCAAATCGAGAACCTTTTTCTTAAAAGTCAGGTAATAAAAGACAGATATCCCTTAAAACTCGTTTATTTTAATACTGTAACGAAACAATCACTAGTCGGCATGCACAGGCGCGTACCGAAAATACTTAGTAGGAATGTTTTCTTATGACAAGAAAACTATGATTAATTTACTTTAAATATATAATTCAGTAAATATTTCAAAAAGCCCTTATTGAATTGACTTGAACTGTAGAAGGCAGTAGGTAGTTTTAGATATACGAACGTTGTCTGTCTGTCTTTGTTAACTTTGGAGTAAACATGGTTATTGTAATTTAAATAGATTTTAGGCCAGAAATTGTTTTTCTGAAATTATGTCTGATCTCTAAATTTATATATCTCCAGACATATTCTTTAACTTATATAATAATTTTAAAAAGATGCTATAACAAAAAGAATTTTACTAAATTTTAACAACTATTGATTAAACAACCATGTTTATTTCAAAAATTAAAAAAAAAACAGACATTCACAGGCAAAAGGACTTCAAGTTACAACCTCATCTGTCAATTTGAGAATAAAAAATAAAAAAACGGGCGGATCGATTCGTAAATTTGAAATATTTCAAACAAATACAACTGTATATAATATATAAGTATGACATACGATGGAATTACTGTATTTAGTAAAATCATAGAACAGGGAACGGTTGTAATAAAAAAAAAAAAAGAAAAAATCACTTGCCATAATTATTAAAAAAAAAAGAAATAACGCTAATAATACTATTTTTTGACGTTATTTCTATATGTAAATATATATTTTGAAAATCACAAAATTTGTACTAAAAAGAAAAAAGGTTTTAAACACCTGGTTTGTCAGATTTCAAACGTCAATGCCATGCCATGTTCTATGATAATGACGACTTTTTCTAAAGTAGTTAGCGACTTTTCTTGAAATAATCCTCTTATTTTATAATTTGAAAAGAATTATTTATATTTTTTAAATGTTTCTTTAAAAAATCGGATGTCACAACATTTTTATGACACACCAAAAATGAAAAGTCGTATAACCACATAAAAAAATGCTTCAAAACTATCACATTTCATACGGACATATTTTACATAATTATTATATTGTTTTTTTTTTTATTTTTTTTTAATATAATGAAGAACGCAATATAATATATCTAATTTTATTTCAACTATCACATCACGATTATATCGATCTGTTATTTATTGAATGTTTAAATTTTACTTACGGAAGCTTTAAGTATAAAAAAGTACATATAAAATATTTTTATATATATATTTATATAAATCACGTCCTCATTATATGTTGGTAGGGCCGTGGCAAGTTATTTTAAGTCAACCGCAAACGAGCCTTAAAGATCTATAATTTGAAGTAAAAAGGTATATAAGTATTAAAAAAAACATTTACGATAAATGAAAGGTCCTTTAGAAACCTTACTAACAGTATAAACATTGCTTACTAAAAAAAAAATATTAAAAATACTAAAAAAAATATTATTTTGAAATAGAAACAAAGAACAATAATCAAAATTTATTCGAAAATGCATTTAAATTGCGGTTGACTTTATTAAATACGTTGCCTATATAGCTGTGACAGTGTATCACCGACGTTACTTCTATGCTTATAATGAAAAAAAAAACAAGTCAAAAAGAAAAAAGGGGGTTTTCATTTTTTATTTTTTTTTCGACTGTGTAGTATGCTGTTGGCCCTATTGGCCTCGACAGCGTCACCGGGTTTTGTGGGGGGCCGAGCTTGAAGAGCCTGAACCTGGCTTGGCCTCCGATGAGACCATCAACTTAGAACTGTAGTGTCGCAAGGACGCCTACTGTGAGTCCGAACCTCGGCTTTGCGAACACTGATCGTAGTGGGGAACTTTGCCTTTGCTAAGTCCGAGCTTAAGCCTACTGGGTAGGGCGTTGGATACCCTGTTGGAGATTATTGGCTTGACCCGGTCGCGCCAGTCTAATTTGTAACATTAAGTTTTGTAAATTTTGAAAAACTATTTTAAGTGTAAATTTGACACATTTATAATATAATCTAAAAATAGACTTTTTTTTTTCAAAATAAGCACATAGCCACGTCGATTGGTATTTTAAACAATGTAGACAGTAATAAAGAACACTCTCCGGCCAGTTTTGAGGAATCAAAAGAAAAATACATATATACTATATTTGAAAACAATTTCTCTACAAACAGCAAAGAATGCCTCGTAACCTAATAATTTATCACAATTCGATAATCCACTAGAAAAATTCTCACACATCTATAAAGTTAGATATCTACATTCCTTACATCTATGTAAATGGCTACAGAGATTCAGGGCTAAATACAATTAAAAAAAAATTATAATATTAAAAAAAAAACACAACCCGCTCGCGTCTACTTACATAATACACTCCAAGAAGTACTAGTAACAAACTAAAAAAAAAAAATACAAAAAAAGCAAATACCTAAATTAGCCCTTAACGATCGTTTGAGCCTTAATCTTAATAGTCTTTCATTATTCCTCTCCCTTGATGATGTCGAGAATGCTTACATAGGAGCCTGTGAGGAAACCGAGGACTCCGAAGCAGACGAGGAACATGTTCTTCCAGAGCACCCAGTTGAATCGTCCCAAGCCGTTAGGTCTGTCCCAGAAGGTCACAGTTTCAATCACTGCTGGGAAGATAAGACCTAGGAAAGACAAGCAGACGGCACCTACGAGAGATATGAAGCCTCCCAAGTTGGGGATGGCTATAGCAGCACCGAGGGTCAGGAAGATGATGGAGATCCTGATGCTGTATTCAGCAATGTTCTTCTTGGCCCCAAAGAAGTGACGGACGTTCTTCCATATGATCTCCATGGGCACATAGAACTGAAGACTGTATGTGAAGAAGATGGCAACCGCTATCATCAGTTTTACGCTTTGACCCAATCTGGAAAAATAATATTTTAATTAATAAAACAAGAAAAACATGAAATTCAATATTTTTCTATCAGAATTTTAGTACAATAAAACACAAGAAAACAATGAAATGAAATATTCTTCTACCACAATTTTGGGTATTGAGTAGTTTATGTAGGCATTGTGAACCAAGTGGTTTTCAATTCGATTTCCGTACATAAGAACATTAATATTTAAAATTATTTTCATGTCCTTGATCTAGTAATATAAAGCGGCGTTTAGTTCCGTTAAGACTACTCTGTTATGCGCAACAAAGTGTGATACAGTTATTTTCTTTTGCATTTTTAAAATATTAAAAGTGTATATAGAATTACCTTTTCATTATAATCACTGAACTAATTCTATAAGTCCATACTAGGTGTGAATGTGAAAGCATTTTTAAGTTTAAGCTAACAAAAAACACAAAAAAATATATAACCAAGTTGATGTATAAAGTAACATCACATATGGCATTTTGTGCCAAAGTGAGAAATGATAACATAATCATTCTACAATTGGGAATCACACTGTATTTTAACTCTGTCCCAAGAAAAAAAGGCTTTTTGAGGTTGGTTATTTTCGTAACTAAATTTGCTACAAAAACCTGAGTAGCTTTTATGTTTTTATAAATATGTGAAAATAATATAAGAGTTATGTACTGTCAATATTTGAACAATACTTTAATATAGTAGAATTTTAATTAAGTTTTGTTCTAAATTATTAGGTATTTTTTCATCTTCATTCTCTTTCTTGCATAGCAGAGTTGACAGGGAATCTAGTGTCGAACACTCCATGTTCAGAAATGGTGTTTTGAGTGGTGGAACTGAATGCTTCACTTTGTCTTACACTTCTGTCACAGCAGAGAAATGAAAATAATTTAGACATTGTCATACTACAAGACAGAATTGAATACACAACCAATTATGTAAACAGTTAGCCATTATTCTATTATTTCACTGCACCACAATAGCCTCTTTCTAAGTTACAAGACAATTACAAGAAAAAATAAATTCATAAAATAAATGAATACTTACACTTCATTCTCAGGCAAGTTCAGAGTAATGCTGCCAAGAGTAGCATCTCCATATTTCAAATAACCAAAGAATCCGACGAGGGCATAAAGTGACACCACAAAGAACATGCCAGTGTTCAGTACTCCAGGGCAGCCGATGAAGTGAGTTGGGGTCTTCATGTTATTCTCCAGAGGCATCACAACACCAATACCCTCAAGAGCAAAGATGGCAGTTCCAAAGAAGGTTGGCAAGCGGTCCCATCCAGCGAACTGTTTACGTTCGCTCACACTTGGTATATCTTGGAATAAGTAGTAGAAAGTTATTCCCATCCCAGTACCGACCAACAGATTGGCAATCATAGAGAATGGTGCCAGATATTTAAGATTCCTGATCAAATTCATCAAGATCAGGAGCGGCAGGAGCATAACCATGTAGATCCTGATGTCCACATCATGGGGAAGCCAGTCGCTGTCTTTGGAGTAGAAGTCTACAACTTGCTTGACATTTTTGGAGACAAACACAATGTAAACGCAGCAACAACCAAGGAGATCGATCACGAGGAACCAATTTATCATAGCTCTGGAAAGAGGGAAAATGTATATTGTATTATAAAGAAATAAATTAGATAGATATTAAAATAATAGAATTAAATAGATATCTTTGATATGCTTTTAAATATATGTAAAGATTTATTGGTAAGACAGTGGACATATATTTAAAATTATTTATAATATGACACTATATATTGTACAAATATAATTCAGTTATGTTAACTTAAATTTGAATTATATACATATCTTAAATAAACTTACTTTAGCTTCGTTCATTTCGTACGAAGATGTAATCATTTTCGTCATATTATTTTTTCAGAATGTAGTCGATATTATTCAATAAATTTTTATATAATATATATTTTTTGAAAAGTGCTAAAATTATCGAATTTGTCAAATAATGTCAAACTTGACATTCAAGTTTATTAACCATAGATTATGAATGTTACACAGTACGTACATTTTTTACATAAAAACACAAGTTGGTTTATTAAACATTTTGTAAATTATATTATTACAATAAAATAAAGAAGGTAAATGATCATTTATCTTTGTAACATATTTTTTTCATCTTATGATTTTTGGAGGTTCATATTATAAACGGCAAAGTCCCACATGAAAATAGAGATGGCGCTTCTAGTTAAAATAATTCTGAAGTTGGCCTAATGTAAGTAATTAAAATTTATTAAGATTATTATTGTAAAGAATATCTAAACGTTTTATTTAATTTAAAAATAATTTTAAATAAACAAGAATAACTAAATTAATAAATAATAATTAGGATCTTACTTGGCAAGTCTTGAAAATTTGTGCACAGCGGGTGGTCCAGATAAAAATGCAGCTTCAGCAGTTTCTGCAAACCCAAGTGAAGGCTTTTGTATCCTTCTGCAGAGCTCGTGAGCAGTTTTCACGAGGACGTGGACGCAGTAGGTGCAAATACCACCGATGAGGAAAGTCGCCACCAGACCGAAGTACAGACCAGCGTTCATGAAGGCCATTGGCATAGCCAAAATTCCACTACCCAATGATCCTTTCAGCAAATGAATGAGGGTATCCATGTCCCTTGAAAAAGAAAAAAAAAACAGTGTTATTGCAATAAATCAAATGATATTCTGTTGAGATTCACGTATAGTTGAGAAATCAGAGAGAACCTAATGTTAAGACACCTTGTTCGGTGCTTATCATCCGAATTTGAGATATTGCGTGTTGAGTGGCCGAAATCAACGTCGTACTTTGTCTTACCAGAGAACATAACCAATCCTGTTTACAGTTAGAAGATGTTTCACTATGCCACGAAGGCCTCTAATGAAATAATGATAGAAATGACAACTTAATAAACATAGATATTTATTTTTTAATCCTTGAATTGGATTGCCTTACTAAATCTTATATATCATGCAGATATTAAAATTCAAATGTGTTTAATGGTCTAAAATTATATCTTCTCACTGGTGTTAATTTATTAAAATCCATCATAAATAATATTTTATTACTTATTCCCTTTACACATCACGCAGGGTGAGCAAAGAATACTTGGTATTTTCCACCCTCCGTTATTTTCAAGTCTTAGTTTTACTGTAATGCAACTTACGACGTAGGATGCGCCAGTTTCCTGTGTTCGAACGGGTTGTAAGTCTCATCTGCCTCAATATCGCGTCCCGGTATCTCCATGAGAGGCAGCGTGGATCCCGCCTGCTGTTCCACTGGGATCTCATTTGGATCGACTTTGTACCTGTGGATCGTTCCCCGAGCACTGTTATAGCTAATGTCATCATGTAATCACTAATGTTTGAAATATTCATGTTGATAGGTTAACAGTGAGTGGGTATAAGAGTGTAGTTTTATTCACTATACTGATTGAAGCACAGGTATGTATGTGAGAACATAGAAAGCGCCACGTCGGAAGCTCAAAGGTGAATCTATCTAACGGGGTGTGACGCGTATGCGAGTGTGACGCGCCCGCGGACTTGCTACTACCTACTTGGTCGTCATGTCATGACCGACTCTAGTCGTCTGTTAATGATACGCGAACTCACTATCCATTGTTAGTATGTAATCTGTGTAAGTGTTTTGGGTGAAGTGTGATACATTCATTATGGTCTCGAAAATGTACAGTTTTTTTTTGTGCGTTTCACTCTATTAAGCCTCGGCATTTACAAATAAGTGGCCCAACCGCAAAATTTAATACAGCTTTACGTTAACGTCTTTATGTCTATTAGCGTTGCTTAAATTTTGAATAGTACTTCGATCGGTCTGAAGTTAATAAGAATATCAAGAGAATCTCGCATTGTAGAGTGATGATTGCGTGCAAGAGTACGAGCGGGTACAGCCAATGATTTATTAGTCAGTAATGGACATAAAGCTAGATCAAATTTGTACAAAACAAAGATAGATTGAGAGCCAATCCCGAGCCTGAACAGAGATGGCGCACGAGAGCGCGGCGGCCGTCTTCCTCCGCCACTCTCAGGTAACCACATTTGCTTTAAACAATTACCAGTACCAAATATTATAAATAAACAAAATTGAAACCATAAAATGGAATGATGTACCGGTGTATGAGTCCATTGCGAGATGGTCAGTCGTCGAGCGACTTTAATCTCGTGGAAGCAGCACACGTCCCGTCCGTTGCCGGATCGTCTCCGAACGGCGGCGAGCGTTATTATTAGCTCGTTATAAGGAGTGAGTACTTAACAGTCAACATACAATATAAAATACCATTATATGACAAAAGATTGGTCAACAAATGAATGTGCCGGGGCCGGGGCCGGGGCCGGGGCCGAGGCGACCCGCGACCCGCGGCGCTCGGCGCTCGGGCGCATACTCTACGTACTTATACTTGATTGTAAATATACTAGTCTTTTCAATGTCCTGTTGAACAAAAATGTTATTATTATACCAATAGATTTGTTCCGAATTCATCCATTAAAAGACAATAAATCTCAATTTGCCAGAAAATGATGTGAAGCTGTGAAGCATGCTAAGTTGATATACGTTAATTTAAAGCAGAAAACAAAATGTTCGGATGTATCAGACCAAACTGTTTATTAACAACACATGGCGGTCAAAGCTGAAGGTCGATGGTCGGTGGTCGGTGGTCGGTGAGGATGCGTCCGCTCCAAATGAAAGAAACATTATCACTTACTTGACCATAACGACATCAGAAAGGTCATTTTTAACTCCTTTTTTCTTGGGATCATATTCGGCTATCATCGGCCGCAATTGGGGTTTCTGGAAAAGAAGAGAACTTTGGTTAGCAAGTTGCATGGAGGCTAACACTTAATGGTAGCACGCACAAATATAAAAACCTACGCATATTCTCAAAACTGCATACATTAATTAATAATCGCGTAGCAAATTTCGCTCAGCATTACACACAAATTCGCTTCTAGCACATATGAGTCAAAACCTTATCTTCCCTATTTATTTACGTTCCCAGTTTTATTTAGAACTAAACATCAAAAACAAAGTGTAGTACGTTATCATCAATGTACCTAACTAGGCATATTTTGGTAGGTGTGACGTCACCGCCGGCCGCCCCACAGGGGCTCGGTCGGTCGCGTCCAGACCACGTGATACAAACGCTATTCTTGCTCGCTAAAAATAAACAACTCCAGCACGCGAGACTCGCGAATCTCCTCAACTTATCGTTCCAATTCAATATACTTTAGTGGCAAAATAAATATGACCAGTATTATGATATAGACATCTCATATATAGTACCTGCTACTATAGGTATAATTCATTTTATTAGATTGGGAAAGAGCCACAGGTATATTAGGTTATGTTATAAATAAAATTAATTACAAAATATAATATGGAGAAGGATACCAATAATAACCCGCTAGGGAAAAAGCGTGAAGCTAAGTAAGTACTAATAATAAATAATGAAATTAAGTATTATCCAAATTAAAAAAAAAACAAATCTCTTTTTTTTTTAATTAAAAGAAGTAACAAGTTACGTGTTAAACAGCCAATAAATATATAAGTCGCTAAAAATATACAAAATTAAACTCTATTGGATAAACAAAGACAAATAAATAAATATTTTAACCGTAATTGCAAACATTTATAAATATCATTTAAAATCCGTTTCACGCTTTATCTCGCATAGCAGGGTAGTCAGAGATAACCTAGTGTCAAGATACTCCGTTCTTCGCTGAAATCGAGACACTGCATGTTGAGTGGCGGAACTGAACGCCGCGTACTTTCTTATACTTCAATAGGCTTCGAAATTTAGCCCATAAATATGTTCTATTCATGTAATAAACTGCCTAATTGATTTTGATTGAAACAGATGGTAACAGTTCATTGTTAAAGATCTCCCTTCTATTTCCTCTAATCAATTTTAATTAAAAAACGCAGTTTCACGCTTTATCCCGCATTGCAGGGTAGTCAGAGTGACCCTAGTGTTAAGACACTCCTTTCCGCGTTCCGACTGAAATAGAGACATTGCATGTTAAGTGGCGGAACTCAACGCCACGCCTTGTGGTACCGAATTGGATAAATGAATACAGTTTAAATATAATAAAGACATTTTTAATAACATTAATGCATGTCGTGGCGCAGAAGCACAAACGTGTCGTGGGTTCGATTCCCACTCCAGGAAATGAAATTTTTCATTTCCTGGGTTTGGTAACAAGGCAGAGCGCGGCGTTGAGTTCCGCCACTCAGCACACAATGCCTCAATTCGGCGAAAAGTGGGGAACGGAGTTTCTTAATACTAGGTTCCCTCTGCGTACCCTGCTATATGCGGGATACAGCGTCAAGCTATGTATGTATGTCTAATAATCATTACCCCCGAATGAGAATCGAACACATAACCAATCTCGTTTACAATCAGTCCTGTACCACTGCGCCATAATGATTAAAAAAATACAACGTTTTTATAATACAATTACTTAAACTGTACAACTTTCTGCTTCCTATTTACAGGAAACAGAGTAAAGGAAAAATTGAATTCAAAACTTTTGTACACTCCATTTTATAATAAATAATAAAATATTTGAAATAAGTAGTATATAATTCTGCAATTCACATTTTACATGACAGAGGAATGAGTTTGTCAAAGAGACTGAACAAAAAACTTTTGTCGGAAATTCTGTTGAGCATCCAGTTTTTAACTGTTCAAACATTTTATCATTACTCTTTTAACTTTCATATATTGTGTAATTTAAAGTAACTTTTGCTTTTATATTCTACGTATATACTAGCTTTATCCGGTGTCTTTATTTGCTTGAACTATAAAACCTTAAAAGGGGGTTCGATTCCCACTCCAGGAAATGAAGTATTTTCATTTTCTGGGTTTGGTAATATGGCTAAGTGCGGCGTTGAGTTCCGCCACTCAACACGCAATGCCTCAATCTGGCGGAAAGTGGTTAACAGAATTGTTGTAAGAGAACTGAGTGTCTTAAGACTACGTTCTCTGGTTCCCTCTGCCTACCCTGCTATATTAATGCTCCCCTACACTCCTTAAGGAGTCTAATAAGTATAATTTTAGCATTCTATGTTCAGTAGAATTGCCTGTACGTTGTCTGTCAATCTGTCAGTAACATCAATCACTTAGTTACTCCGCAGTAGTTATTAAGGATAGAGAAAATAATTATAAACCGCCATTTTAACTAAAATCAAATAATAAAGTTCACCTAATTCAATATTTTTCGTTCTGGCAGCACATAACGCGGAGTTAAGTATCGCTAATCGCCACGCAATATCTCAAATTAATGCGATGTAAAACAGATTAAAAAAGCACTAGATTTTTTTAGCTATTTAAAAAAATTAAACTAGAAAACAAACAGCCACAACCCCTTGATTTCTAGTTATTCTTATAAACTGGTAACGTGACTCTTAACAATATAGATTGTTAGCTATTGTTACAACAGGGTGTCCCCCCAGGATTGCGTGCGACATTGTATAACATCGTGCACTTTAATTCCCCCTTTAATAACAACTATAATGTTTTTCTAACAAATTTGAATTAATAAGGTTAAAAGCTCCATTGCTTAGTGATTAACAGTCGTCAACTGAACTGATTGGTGACCGGTTTATACTGGTTTTAACAAATTGGGAATCATTGGATTCTCTTCCTTCGCATCTATTTTGAGATGAGGCTCTTTTGAATGTGAATTAAAAGACTATTGAGGCACTTAAGATGAAGCTTTTTTTGTTTTATTTGTTATATTGTAGAAACAGATGGTTTTTTATTAGTTATTTGTGTTATTGTTCTTATTTATGTTATGGATGCGAAGGTTTTTGAAGATGGATGGGTATTCGTGATTCTTTTACTCAAAAACTACTGAACGGATCTAGGTGTAACTTGACAGTAATATAGATTATAAATCAAAATAACATATAGACTACAACTTAATAACTAGAAATATCTAGAAATCTAGAACTAGTCCAAGTTAGCTTCATCTCAAATAATAGATTATAAAGTTGGTAGCTCTCCACTTTCCTAGAATTTAAATTAGTTTTACCTAAAATCTATATAAATAATAAATATTATAAGCAAATAATAAAACACGATTCACAAGTGTATCTTAAAAAGAGGTGATAATAAACAATTTCATTTATACACGACATGTTGTTTGGTTTTGTGATGCGCATTTTCCGAAGCAATTCTCAAGGACTTGAAATTTATATATATCTAATGCGACTTGTTGATGTGACACGCCCACTTATGTCGTGTGATCACGATTTTTTTACATACATACATACATACATAGCTTCACGCTGTATCCCGCATATAGCAGGGTAGGTAGAGGGAACCTCGTGTTAAGACACTCCGTTCCCAATTTTCCACCGAATTGAGGCATTGTGTGCTGAGTGGCGGAATTCAACGCCGCGCTTTGCCTTGTTCACAAACCCAGGAAATAAAAATATCCATTTTCCTGGAGTGGAAATCGAACCCACAACCTGTCGCGTTTACAGTCGCACGCTTGTGCCTCTGCGCCACGACAGGCTTTACGATTTTTTTATTTATATATTTATTAGAAAGAATTTAATAAATAACATATAAAAGAAAATAACATAAAAAGTCTGTAAGAGCACAAGTGTGAGGCTAAATGTGACAGGTTGTGGGTTCGATTCCCGCTTTAAGGAATAAGTATTTGTTATTTAAATATTTATGATAACTAAAATTTATTATTTTCATTAGAACGGAGTGTCTGAACACTAGGTGCTTAGGCTCCCTCTGCTTATGTTATGTGCAGGAAAGCAAAGCGTTAAGTTAAAAAATTAATTTTATTTATAAAATAAAAAGTCGTATGTACACGATTTAAGTCTCCACAGATTAAATTATTAAATTGAAATATATTTAATACTAGCTGTATCCAGCGGCTTTGTTTGTATCGATTATAAAACCTAAAATCTCAGTTTTTCCTATTTTCGTAGGTATTTCGACAAATCCTCTCTTACTGCTCCCCTACACTCCCCAAAGGCCTTACATGTCAAACTTTAGTTTTCTATGGCCGGTAGTTTTGCATGTTATTCGTTATAATTTTATATATATATATATTTTTTTATTTAAATTAAGGTAGCAGCAGCAGGATTT
The DNA here is from genome assembly GCA_033558755.1 of Philaethria dido. NCBI lineage: Eukaryota > Metazoa > Arthropoda > Insecta > Lepidoptera > Nymphalidae > Philaethria > Philaethria dido. Next base: position 438,719 of record JAKGSA010000002.1, read on the forward strand.
GAACATGTGTCCGTTCAGAAACATAATTACTTAAATACTTAATAGATTTTGATGAAATGTCCCAATTAGATAGTTTATAATCAACATCACTAAAAAAAAACTATTTTTATATTACTAAAACTATTTTTCATATTAAAGATAATAAATTCACAGACAATGTCGCGCACTGACGTAGTCTTAACAGCCACTATTTATATAGCGTGTAATAGTTGAAAGTAGCGCGAAGTACTAGGGGATGATGAGTTGCAGGGAGGGTTGTCAAAATCGATGCACTTTATACACACACGCCCACACAACAACACACATGCATTATAAACAATAAGCGCGCACGTTGCAACGCAAATGAAATCGAAAATACCTCCACCCCTATTGCTATCTCGTTCTAACTTATGGTAGTTTCAATAAGTGAGTTGAGACAGCGACGTTTGATTGCACCCCCATTGTTGAGAGCTCCTAGTTAATTATAACGTCCTGGTACTTTAGTTTCTGTTTTTGCAAAATACTGCTATATTGTGGGGATTTTCGAAAAGTGGGTCTAGAAGGAAGGAGTTTTTGGTTTTCCTAAGGAGGTTCCCGTATTTTGTACGAGATAGTTTTCGGAATTGGTACCAGGGTACCATAACAATATAGGAGGTGCACATTCAACGTCACATTGTATGCATGTGTGCCACACAAGTGCATAAGTAAATAGTTACTTGTTGCTTTTTGCACGTGTGTGCGTTAATGGATAGTTGGAAAAGCTGAAAGCGGTTTTCAAACTTCGTTATGTTGCGGACATAATTCTATTAATATGCAGTTTGTTATCGTTTGTTTGTGTTTTATTTAATTTTTGTATACAAATAAGCTTTTATGGCGGCGTTTAGTTCCGCTATTTAACATGTGATGGGTCGAGTTCTTACGTGAAGGAGTGAACGGAGTGTCTTAACACTAGGTTCTCGTTCTCTCTACTATGAAATAAAGTGTGAAACAGCTTTTCATTAGGAAATGTACATATTTTTAAATATAAATTTTATTGTTTATGTATATTTATAAACGCCTGTCGTGGCGCAGAGGCACAAGTATGCGACTGTAAAGCGACAAGTTGTGGGTTCGATTCCCACTCCAGGAAATGAAGTATTTTCATTTTCTGGGCTTGCGCGGCACAAGGCAAAGCGCTGCGTTGAGTTCCGCTACTCAACACACAATGCCTCGATCTGGCGGAAAGTGGGGAACGGATTTGTTGAAAGGGAACGGAGTGTTTTAACACTAGGTTCTCAGGATCCCTCTGCCTACCCTGCTATGTGCGGGATACAGCGTGAAGTTAAAAAAAAAATGTATATTTATATCTGTAACGGGCGTGAATAAGTTTATAAATCGAAAATGCATACTTTTCACGGCACATATTTTTATTTAGTTTAAGTCCTAACTATAAATTCTCGTTTTGTGATATCTACCAAAAAAAAATTATATGCCCAATTTTTTTTATTTAGCTACTTATTGACTTTATAAATTATTTCTAATACCCATTAATATTAAAATACATATATATGCAAGTCGACATATATTTATAATAACATATGTTGCTTTTACAGTCAAAATTACGGAAGTTAGGGCTCACAAAGTCCACACAGACGAAATTCAAATATAAGCTCCCAACCAATAAGTTCGGTCAGTCATGCCTGAATTACGCCTCGGGTTATACTTGTCACGTTTGTTATTTTAACATGTATATATAATATATGTATAAAAAGCGTGAAACTATATGTGTGGCTTAATGCTTTCTCCCTCCTAGCACGGTAGTTAAAACCTAGGTTTTAATATAACACTAGTGTCAAGGCACTACGTCTCCCAATTCAAGACATTGACGGAACTCAACGCCACACTTTGCCCGCTTGGCTTGGTAACAAGGTATAGCGCGGCGTTGAGTTCCGCCATTTAACACTCAAAGCCTTAATTCAGCGGAAAGTGGGCAACGGAATGTCTCAACACGACGTTCTCAGGTTCCTTCTGCCTACCCTACTATGTGCGGGAGACAGCGTGAAGCTAAAAAAAAATAAAGATTTCCACGTAAATCCAGTCATTCAACATAGTGTTGGTAAGATATCAAGTTAAAAGCAATTTGTCGGTGTCACAAGAAGGAATGAGATGCAACTGAATGCCGTCCGACTTCACTTATCTTTCTCGAGTGAAGACTCTCAACGCTTTAAAATCTAATAAAGATACCCATTTTCTGTTCCATATTAATATTATATTATAAAGAGATGCTTAAATGACTTTAAAAATGAAGTTCTCCGGTCATAGGTTTTTTATGTGTGTTACCGCATAACTTTTTAATGGGCGAATCAAATTTCTTATTAAAACTCAGTTAAGATCTGATTAGTAGTTTTTGAGTTATTCGTAATAATTGTACTTTTTGGCAAGCCATTCTTTTTTGTTAAAATTTTAATTATTTTATGTATATAAAAAGATTTGTGTTTTTAAGAAAATTAGAAATTTCTTTGAAATCCTTGTGATATAAAATTCGATGTAACAAAAATACGTCACGAAAAAAAAAATATAGGGTTAAGTCGACAAGAGAATAAAGAGACACTACCCAAATACTCATTATGTTATGTAAAATTTTGCATTAAAGAACAAAATTATTGCTAATTTTGGTCAAAAATTACTAAAATATTAAATTTATTATTCTCTTGATACTGTATATTCATGTCATTCTCTCGTCTACTTGTCTGAAGTTTTATCTTTGCCGTGTGTCGATTGCACACATATGTATTTTTTTTAAAAAGCTTCGTTATCTGTAAAGGCATAGGGTGTAAAAAAACACAGATAACTATTTAAAATGCAAAAATTTAACGAGTAATGTCGATTTTATAAGTTTTTATATATTATATTTTCATTTCCTCATTTTGGTAACAAGGCAAAACGTGGCGTTGAGTTCCGCACGCGATACCTCAAATGAGCGGAAAGTGGGGAACGGGAATCTTAAGAGAACGGAGTGTCTTAACTGACTGACTTTATATTTAGAAAATTATTGCTTATCGATTAATTACCGCCACTATTTTAGGGCACTTCCTTTGTGCGTTTTCTTTATTGTGAAAATTTGAATTATTACTTTTTAAGATATTGTACTCTGAGTGGTAGAAGTCTACTTTAAAAAAAGTCCCGCTGAGTTTCTTGCGCCGGTTCTTCTCAGGTCTGAGGCATTAAATTATTTGACGTTCAAAAAATGAAGCTTGTAACTTCTTATTTTGAATAAAATTATTTGACTTTGACTTTGACTTTGCTCTTTTTCTATCGTAAAATATGAGTTGCCATAGTGACAAATAGGACACTATATAAAAGTCCATTTCAAACACATGGTAGTTTGTGTAATAATTATTTTATGAATCTAATGTGTCCGTATTGCATTATTATAATCTATATTGGTTTGCTGCAGACCTCCATAAGTTTTAATTGTGTCGAATTTCATAGTCCTTTGTCCGCATAATTGAAAGAGGGGCCAGGTGTTTCCCCCATGTCATGTATTAATTATAAATATTAACTAAAAATCAGTTCATATATCACAATGGAGAAATATATGCACATCATTTTTGTTAATAAGATAAAGCGCAGCGTTGTGTTCCGCCACTCAGGCCGGAATATCTAAATTTGGAAAGTGGTGAACGGAAATCTAAAGAGAACGGAGTGTTTTAGCACTACCTAAATAAAATTTTAATGAGTCTAAAACTCTAATTCTAAGTAGTTTAAAAAATCTAAAGTTGGCGGAACTCAACACCTCTTTTTCTACCACCAAAGAGAATAAGCAAACAATATGAATATAATAATTTTTTCAAGTAGAAATCAAACTCATTTACAAATGGCGCTTACAGACACGAAACCACTTTAAAATTGTCTCATAAAAAATATAAAAAAATCGATAAAACTTAATTGAATTACCCGGGAATCGAACCCAGTACCTAAACCATAGAAAACACAATTACCACACACACAAATAAACATACATACATAATAAAGTCAATAAACATCAAATAACATAATAATAACCATATAACAAAAAGTGCATTCTGAGCATGCGTGCCCGGGCTGCATCGAGCTCGACTACGACGTCTAGGTACCAGGGCAGCAAAGCCTAGCAGGAGGTCGGCATTAGCGACGCAACTGCGCACCGTGTTACATGCGCTAGGTCCCAGGCAAAGCCTAGGTGTTCGTATTTACTAGAACTTTACGTGTTCGCGGGAAAATTGAATTGAAATCTTCTATAGACTCTCCACTCTCTTCTCTCCTCTCTCCTAAAGAGAAAAGGCATCTTTTTCTTCGAGGTAAGATATGCATGGATGTTTGTTTGCATGTGTTTTGTTGTAACAGATGTTATTGTAATTAAACATATTGAAATTTAATGATTTTTACCGATTATTTTCTCATCTATTATGATTTTTTAATATAAAATTAAATAGAAAACATATTTTTTTATCTTTACGCATCTTTTTAAAAAGACAGAAATATATTGAGAATACATACATACATACATTTAAAAAAAAATAATGCTCATTAAGTATTGACATATTTGAAACCCATATTTATTCTAAGGACCCATATTTATTCGTTGGAGGTTATAAAAAGAAGTTTACTTATAAATACACGTAATTACATGAAATAGTTAAAAAATACAAAATTTATGTCTATTTAATTATTATTTATTGTTTTTCAACGACATCTTCCTAATATCGTTTTCAAAATAAAATTTTTAAGGCCACTTAAGATTCCAACAAAATGGCTACGCTTTTGAATACATAAATATTGTAAAATATCATAATTGTATAATTAAAATAATATTAATTTAATATAAAAAAGGTAACTAAATTATTTCGTGTTCTCTTATGAATTGAATACGTATAGATAATCATATATTAGTTCTAAGCCCAGCTTAAATAGTAGCAAGAAATAATAATTCAGAAAAAAGCTAAAACCGACAAGTTAAATTCGAACTGGCGACCCTCTAAATATCATTGTAAACTTCATAACTGCCTACCCGCAGAGAGAACCAGTGTTAATACACTCCGTTCTGCACTTGCCTTCTATATTGATTTATACCAGCTTCATATAGCAGGGTAGTATGAGAGTTGTAAATATAATCTATTGTCGATTTTTTGCCCAAGATTCAGTCACAGAAAGTTGATAGGCGATATCGACGCCGCGTTATATCTTACCAGACACAAATAAAAATCATTTGTATATAATTTTATTACGCCTGTCGTAGCGCAGAGGCACAAGCGTGTGATTGTAAACGTGATAGGTTGTGAGTTCGATTCCCACTTCAGGATATGTAAAAGTTTAGTATTTTCATTTCCTGGGCTTGGTAACAACGCAAAGCGCGGCGTTGAGTTCCGCCACTCAACACGCAATGCCTCAATTCGGCGGAAAGTGGGAAACGGAGTGTCAGTCTGATTTAAAGGTACCATTGTCAGCAATAAATATTTATAAAGCATTGACTGAGGAAAGAAAAAAGTCCCGCTGAGTTTCTTGCGCCGGTTCTTCTCAGGTCTGAGGCATTAAATTTAGTGAACTGGTGGTAAATTATTTGACGTTCAAAAAATGAAGCTTGTAACTTCTTACTTTGAATAAAATTATTTGATTTTGACTTTAACATTAGGTTCTTAAGTTCCCTCTGCCTACTCTGCTATATGCGGGATACAGCGTAAAGCTAAAAAATAAATGAATTAATTATTTCCCCGAATGAGAATCGAACCTACAACGTTAGACACTACCCCACTGCGCCACGATGACCTTAAAACATAACTAACATAACTTTAGTGTATATATTAGTAAAAAGGTCGACTTACCGAAGGATTTCGCCTCCGCAGTATTATTTTTGAATTAGTAAATAACCATTCGCCATTGGCAAATATTCAAAATGTATGTATTTCAATACGGCATTCGGTATGTTTGTTATTGTTACCGGACATTACTCCTAACATAGAATATAGTTATAATGATTTTAATTGCAATTAACGTTTTATAATAGGAGTTAACAACGCACTCAGATATGTCAATTAACACTTAATTATAATTCAAGACAGATATAGATGTTTTAATTTGATCTATAGCATTTTCGCGTGTAGAAGGATAAAGGTCAAAGAGAAGTGTAGGTAGTGTCTAAACATTCCGTTTTCCACATTTCACTAGAAATCGCGAAATTGAAATAATTTGAATGAAATCATCATTCTCTTAAGCGAGAATCGAACCCACAACCAAACGTGTTTACAGTCAAACGCTGTCCAACTACGCCATTATGATCTCAATATTTGTATCGATTTAATGTAAATTAAGCTTTATTGTTATTTCTGGGTGCAACTTAGTCACTAATTAAGAAAAATATATATTTTTTCAATAATTTCAAATGAACTAGTTGCTAAAATCAAAGTTTAGAAGTTTCCTATATAACTAACTCTATTGGCTTCCATCGTAATTGGATGGCGTTGCAGTTCTAACATGTTATATGCATTTAACTTATTAATATTATTAATTGATAGATTGTAACGGACGGTTGTGGGTTCGATTTTCAGTTGTGGAATTTATTATATCTAAGTTATTTTTTACACTAAGTTCAGTTTCACCACTTAACAGGCAATACCTAGAATTTAGTCAGGAAGCGGTGAGCGCAGTATCTATAGTGTGCTAATCTTTAGAGTGCTTTTTAACCGTGGTATACAGGATAAAGCGTGAACCTGTTTTTAAAATTTGAATCAATAATATCTGTCTGTTTGAAGGGAATTGAATTTTATATATATATATACAAATCGATTTTTTAGCTTCACGCTGTATCCCGCATATAGCAAAATAAGCTGAAGGAAACAGAGAACATAATGTTAAGACACTTCGTTCTCTATTCACATTTCCGTTCCCCATATTATACATATACTTCCACTTCTATATACCTATACATCGAATCTACTACCCATCAGTCAGATATATTCCCACTGAACCACAACACCCTTTTTCATATTAAAATTTAATTAATCAAGCGTTAAATGCAGCTTCATAACATATTGTACCTCTTTCACATCAAAGGTGTACCTGTAGTTATATTAAATAACTAGTTAAACCGTAACAAAAGCCCAAAGGGCGATGAGCGAGTTAATTAAAAGTCGTACGCAGCTTTAAAAAAAGGGGACCGTACTGTTCACTTTTAAAATTGAAATGTCCGATTTGTGTTTTACATGTCTTTGTTGTGTTGGGGTGCTGTCGTTTGTACTTAGCTTGTAATGGGTTCGAAATTTTTGGGAGTTTTTTATGTTTAATATACGTATTTTGATGTATCGCACAGTGGCTGTCTGTAGGTGTAATGGTTGTTGTATGATTGTGTTTAAATTTATAGTAATAATATTTTTAACGCCTGTCATGGTGCAGAGGTACAAGTGTGCGACTGTAAAGCGACAGGTTGTGAATTCGATTCCCACTCCAGTAAATGAAATATTTTCATTTTTTGGGTTTGGTAACAAGGCAAAGCGCGGCGTTGAGTTCCGCCACTCAACATGGAAGGCCTCAATTTGGCGGAAAGTGGGGAACGGAATTGTTGTAAGAAAACGGAGTGTCTTAACACTAGGTTCTCAGGTTTCCTCTGCCTACCCTGCTATACGGGATACATATAAAATTTTTAAATTGTCTACATATTTGTTACGCAAACAACATTTTTAAGAATAAGACAAAATTAACAATCAATTGAATTTGCCTACTTACATTATTTTTGTGTCAATAGAGATGATTGACTTTAAATGAATAATACATAAAAAAACAACCGTTTGACTCTACGTTCTTATACAAAAATATAATAAAATAAAAAAAAAAAACCCAGACGTATATTATCTATAGTATTTTTATTAATCTGTAATCAAGGGGCTTTATGCTAATACAGATTATAAAGAAACAGTAGCAACGTGGGCAGAAAGGACCTTGTCTATGACATTCCGTTCTTTAATTTCGTTTTTTGCACACGCCTATTAGGCTTTAGCTTCTATGATCTAGATCATAGGCCGAGAAAACATGTTTTTTTATAATGGTTTCTTTGATTCTCGTCTCCGCTTGCAGTCTCAATTCGAGATATTGCGTTTTGAATGGCGGATTTCAACGCCGCGCTTAGTTCTACCAAAAAATTATAAATTTAATACTAAAAAAAATATTTTAACCTCAAACGTTATGTATTCGCAAAAATATTTTTGGAAATGCGACGTTTAGGATATTTTAGAAACGACTTACTTAGATTGACACAATTAGATGGCGACAAACGGCATTCATCTGTGTAAAAATCTAATATTACCCTCCGATTAAAAATCGAACCCACAACCACCAGACAGTCACTTTGGCCTCAAAACATATAGATGATTCTAAAAAAAGCATATTAAAAAAAATGTCAACACCTAACCCAGATAACAACATACAGCACATACGAGTACATACGCTATCTAATTTTTTATAATCATCTTGTCATCAAGATAACTTGATTTATATTTATACCGTATAACGTTTACGACACCTCCTATAGTGAGCTGTTGTCAGTTTTTTCATACATTTGAAAGTTTAGAAAGTCGAGTTTCTTAACTAGATCTTAAAATAAATACTTAACTGTAATTTAAATGGCTCCTTGTGAGATATCGTCATATATAGGTGCCATTTTACTGATAGATGTATGTGAAACATCATTACGAGGTTCATTTTATTATTTAAAATAGATATAATGTTATTAGAAAGCTTTTTTTTTAGCTTCACGCTGTATCTCGCATATAGCAGGGTAGGCAGAGGGAACCTGAGAACATAGTGTAAAGACACTCCGTTCCTACTTTCCATTAAAAAAAATAAATAGAAATCAAAGTTAATGTAAATTAATCATTTTTTTAGGTATTTTATAATCATAGACTTCAAATGAGACACAACTGCAAGCTAACACGGCCTTCCTTCCATCTTTCGTATATTCATTAAATTATAAAAGTATAATTTTTCGTTGATTATTACGTCTAATTATTAAAAGATTTTTATTTAAAAAAAGTTGGCGTGGTGAATGTTACTAACCAAATTTTGAGCCAATAAGAAAAAAAAAGGAATTATATACAATCAGTATTATTGTTAATCTAAAATGGCCGCCTTAACAAAATGGCGGATTACATCATGTACAGCTCTCTCATGGATATTAAATGAAAGGGTTTAATTTGTAGAATGCAAAACATTATAAAAAAGTTTGTTATTCATCTTGTTGTTAAACGTCTGCCGTGGCGCAGAGGCACAAGCGTGCGACTGTAAACACGACAGGTTGAGGGTTCGATTCCCACTCCAGAAATTTTCATTTCCTGGGTCTGGTAATAAGGCAAAGCGCAGCGTTGATTTCCGATACTCAGCACGCAATGCCTCAAGTCGGCGGAAAGTGGTGAACGGAGTGTCTTAACACTAGGTTCCCTCTGCCTACCCTGCTATATGCGGGATACAGCGTGAAGCTATGTATGTATGTATGTTGTTTTTCAAACTATTTTTAAATCAATATTTTAATTTAATAAATTAAAAAAGATACGTTTAATTTCTAAGTGCGCAAAATTATTTATAAGTAGCCTTGAGTAACAAAGAGGGGAACAACAAGCCTGTATGAGATTAGAATATGATATAGAATAACAGTCTAGGCATTAAAGTAATTTCCTAACTATTGTCTAAAGAGCCGGATTGAAGTCGTTAGTTAGGGGGAGGGTCAAAAGTCGTGGTCCTTGAGCTGTAGTCAACCGTGAGTTACTTCCGTAACAAAAACCCTTTTATAAGTGACATAAATATACTTCGTTAGTTTTTTAACGTCTGTCGTGGCGCAGAGGCACAATCATGCGACTGTAAACACAACAGTAAACGATATAAATGAAAATACTAACATTTCCTGGAGTGGGAATCGAACCCACAACCTGTCGTGTTTACGAGTACAGTCGCAAGCTTGTGGCTCTGCGCCACGACAGGCGTTATGAGGTAATTGAGGTACTATTTTATGCACCTTTACTATCTACTATCTCCTGAAGCAACCACACCCCAAATTCCATACTTGTTGATCGTTCTTAATTCTGTCAAATACACTCACAGAGAAATTTTCAGCTTTTATACTATGAGTTAAGTCTGGCGGTTCATAGGCTCTTAATCTATTCCTTTACAATGTAAAACAAAATATTTCATTGTTTTCTATGCGCAAATTATTTGCGTTTAAATATCGATATTGTGATGCTAATGTTTAGAGGTTACAACGTTGGACGTGTTCCAACGTGTCATATTAGCGTTCGTAATTTATAACCCTTTTTTTCATCAAAATCTGTTGTTTATCCGAAAATTACGTTTTTAGAATAATTTTATGATACTATGTGTATGTAGAGTTATTTACTAACAGTTAATATGTTTTTTATACTGAAGAATATTTAAATTTTAGTTAATCAGTCCTGAAAGTAATGTCAGCACGTTCTTACTAGTTTTTTTTATAGCTTCACGCTTTATCCCGCAAAACAGGGTAAAAAAAAAGAAAGAAGAATGAACCTAGTGTTAAGACATTCCGTTCTCCCTAATATCATACTAATAAAATCGTGTAAAATGTGTATAATATACTGAAACAAAAAAAGTATCTATTTTTCTTTATTCATCTTTCTCAAGGTTATATTGTAAATATTATGTAAATTCATGAAATCTTCTATATGTACGTATGTCTAGAACTATCATCAATTCATGTCTAGCACGTATTTCGAAAGTGGCATTAGTCATATTTCAAATTCGGTTAGGTAGAGAGATGAGCTCGGACAGTGGAGGCGAGAATTAATGTATTTTAAAGGGGCCCCTTAAGTTACACTTGGGTCGCAAGTCCCAAGCATTCCGTGCTTCTCATCACCCGCACGGTGGATTCATGAATTGCTAAAGAGTTTCTTCTCTTCGGATATGACATATGTGTGTAATTACTACTCTTTTTTAACCGATTTCCAATTCGACTGTATTTTTTATCTGTGTTACGTAACTTTTTACTGGGTGAACCAATATTGATGATTCTTTTTTTATATGATAGCTATTGTTTCTGATATGGTTCCATTGAAATTCAGTTAACATCAGACGAATAGTTTTTAAGTTATCATCGTAATTGTACTTTTTACTACATTTTATTTAAACTCAGTTTTCTTATGCGAAACTTTAATTTTTCAAGTTCAACGTTTTAAACCTTGTCATGGAGTAATCCATCTTTCCATATATAAATGGAAGACCCAAAATATTTTCTTGATAAGCTATCAACAGTTTGTTTTGTGAAATTGTATTATTATCTTATTAAGTAAACGTTTACAATGCCATTCATCTTGATGATGTCCAATTTCTGCGTATTATGTATGTAAGATTATCCTCATATCTTATAACGTCGTAAAGTGACGTTTCATTCTTAGTAATGTGGTTTTATAAGGTATTGTAAGATTTATATATAGGCTGATAGCAATAGAGATAGTTGATTTTTATATAGATAAAAATTTTAGGAAAATTTTGGCAAATTCAGCATTTGTTTTTAAAAAATGATATTTTTTTGGTTAAAATCGGTTTCTAATTTTCTTTAATTTATACTATTGCACATATAAAATATAAGCATAATGTGTTTGATTTATATAGGACTTATTTTACTTGATATAAAAAACATAAAGGATAGTTAAGACACGTTTGGCCGAAAATTTTGAGTTGAAAAGATATTGTTTAGATTCTACCATCTTAAGTGCTCTACATAAAAACATCTGAAACATTATCGAAAAGAAAAAACTACTTAGGAATCCATACAGAGGTTCTAGAGCTTATAACCCAAGTGTAGGCCTAAGGGGCCCTTTTAAAATATAAACGCTTGCCTTCATTGTCTGAGCTCTTATCTCTACCCAACGAAAATACCTAAAAGGACGATAATATTTCAGCGCAATTCATTTAACTGTTTTTTTGCAAGCAATTTTGGACAGCAGTCAAATACAGTTACATAGGCATAACCTCCACATGGCGTTTTCTGGCTCTCGCCAAATATCTGATCACGTGAAGTTGTTTTGCCGCGACGCAATTTTGTGACAAACATTTTTCTGGACAACTTATTTATAGATGTGAAGCTAAAAATATATTAATATATGTATATGTTTATCAAAATAAACATTTCAAGTTTGATGTCCTTGAATTTTTGTTAGTATTTCTTCTTATATTTTAATATTAGTTGTTTCTTGCGTCTTCGTTCGTGTACAAGAAATCTTATAACCCCTTTTTAAGGGAATTACGTTTTTTTTTCATAATGCCCCTCTCTTTTTTTATAAATGATAGGCTTACGTTTGACCACATCAAGCCTTATATTAAGTGTTGATGCTGTCTACGATGACAAACGCTTGCCTAGAACATAACCATTAACACGTGTTTTGAAAATCCTCAAACTGTACGACTTTGGAAATACAGACATGGGCAATACTCTATCCTATATATATCTATGGAGCTTACATGAAAAGTTTCATCATTTTATGTCCAGTAGTTTAGCTGGTTTGTATGTTATTTGTCAGTCACTCATTAACATGAGCCTCTTATATATTTAATTAAATTACTAGAAGTATTTAACGACTTCTCTTAGTAAATCAAAGGAACGTATTACCAACATTTTTCAAGAAATGTTTAGAAGGAAAAGCGTGACGAACAAACAAATTCCGGGTTTTTATATGTACATAATAAAATACCATTGCGACGTTACATCATTTCACATGAAGAATTTAATTGAAATTCTTGGAAGTCAGAATAGGACACTAATTATGAAATAGCTGGCTTTGCAATTACTTTGTGTGATTTTTTTCCGCAATTATATATGTATTATTAAATGTACATGTTCTATAGTACTGATGTTATAATTTTTAAATGATTTTAGCTTAAGAGTAAAATATGAAACACTTTTGAAGAAATACAGAACAATAAAGATAGACTTAAACAGTTGAATCAGTTTTCACTAGGTTCTCAGGTTCCCTCTGCCTACCCTGCTATATGCGGGATACAGCGTGAAGCTGAATTATTAGTATGCTTTATATAGTAGAGTAAGAAAATATCAAAACAATACATTTTTAACAATTTAATACATTTCTAAGAACAAATCCAAACTATTCACTCCACAAAGATACTATGACAAAACGACAGACGGTGTAATTTAAAAAAAAATCTTTCTATATACATATATTTCCGGTACACCGAGGTCGTTGTTCATCTGCGACCATAGCTCATTGTTGCCCAACCTCGACCCATTATAACGAATTGGCCGGATTGATTCGTTTATAAAAACAATTCAGTTAGTATTGTTGTTGTATTAGAAAAATACAGTTTTGATAGAGTAGGAGAAAAATAAAGATTGTTTTTTCATAGTAGAGTAGTACATACATACTTACATAGCTTCACGCTGTATCCCGCATATAGCAGGGTAGACAGAGGGAACCTAATGTTAAGACAATCCGTTCTCCACTTTCCGCCGAATTGAGGCATTGCGTGCTGAGTGGCGGAACTCAACGCCGCGCTTTGCCTTATTACCATACCGAGAAAATGAATAATTTTTTTTCTCTTTTTTTTTTTTTTTTATGGATACCGGATGGCAAACGAGCAGAAGGACCGCCTGATGGTAAGTGGTTACCTTCGCCCATGAACATCTACAACACAAGAGATGTACTAGATGCGTTGCCAACCTAGAGGATACAGATGGAAAGGGAGGATAATGTAGTAGTCCGCTATCGGAACCACCACATTTTGGGGAAAGGATGGGTGGGAAAGGGGAAAACCTCATTTCCTGGCACACCACTCCAGGAAATGTAAAATTTAGTATTTTCATTTCTTGGGTTTGGTAAAGGCAAAACGCGGCGTTGAGTACCGCCACTCAACACGCAATGCCTCAATTTGGCGGAAAGTGGGGAACGGAAATGTTGAAAGAGAACGGTGTGTCTTAACACTTCTCTGTGGTTCCCTCTGCCTACCCCGCTATATGCGGGATACAACGTGAAGTTAAAAAAAATGTTACACACACTACCATGGTTTGACGTCCACGTTTATACATATATACAAAATGACATATACATTACTACCGGGGACACTAGTAATCATTAAAACCATTTTAAAATTTTTAATTGATAATAAATCATGATCTTCTTTTCTACCATTTTAAATGAAATTATTGCATATTTGATACTTATGCGTAATTTATACTGTTTGTTGTGGCTTTGTGAACAAATCACGGCTTTCTCTGGTTAGGTTAGACAAAATACGAGATTAATTTTCAACCAGCATACAGTATTTAATTGGCGTAGAAATAATACTTAAAAGCCCGGCTTTTCTTTACATTTAAGGCTTATTTAAAATATCGACTTCGATCGGTTAGCAATTTGAATGTATTTTTTATGTGTGTTACTTTTTTTTACTTAACTTTTACTGAATGGACCAATTTTGATGATTCTTCTATTATATAATAGCTAGTGCTTCTGAAATGGTTCTATTTAAAAGGTAGGTAGTTTTTGAGTTAATGGGTGGGTAGACAGGCGTTATAACATTTATTTTATGTGTGCTATGTAAATTGAGTTAAAATCTAACGAGTATTATTTGAGTTATTCGTAATAATCTTCCCTTTTAGCTCGTTTTAAAGCTTACCTGGAGTTTTTATCATAATCTGCATATATATTTGAAATTCAAGACACTAATTTCCGGTACAAAAACGTAACGTTGGACGAATATGAGAAGAAAATTATGAAAAAATGTACTAAGTGTATGATTTATAATTTTATTTATCCAGTTATAATTCAACCTTGTACATATACTAACTAATAACTACTATAATACGGAAGCATACCTATAAGTATATTTATTATAAATATTATATAATTATAAAAGTATTAATAGCTCGTTTAATTGTTCCAATGAAGCAACATTGTGTATCACTTGCGTCTAAACACAGTCTTTGGTTTAGAAATTGAAAGATTTGAAGTTAGTTACTTCAAATAAAATGTACTAAAAATTACGAATAACTCAAAAACTACTCTTCAGATCTAAACTAAACTGAAATTGGACCATTTTAGAAGCACTAACTATCATATAAAAGAAGTATTATCAAAATTGGTTCACCAAACAGATATATTTTGACATTGAAAGATTTCAAGCTAGTTCCTCACGTAGCAAAAAAGAAAAGCAATTTCAAATAAAATATTCTATTTCTTGGGTTTGGTAAAAAGGCAAAGCGCGGCGTTGAGTTCCGCCACTCAACCCGCAATGCTTCAATTCGGCGAAAAATGGGGAACGGAATTGTTGAAAGAGAATGGAGTGTTTTAACACTAGGTTCTCTGGTTTCCTCTGCCTACTCCGCTATTTGCGGGATACAGCGTGAAGTTAAAAAAAAAAATGTTCTAAGAAGTCAAATTATGACGAATACCTCAAGTTCATATCTAAACTAAATTAAAATGGTACCACAACAGAAGCACTAGCTATCATACAAAAGTTTAATCATCAAAAATTTTTCACCAAATAAATAAAATCGAATTGAGAACCTCCTTCTTTAAAGTAGGTGAAAAATCTAAGCTGTAGGTGACACATAGCTTGTTAATAGCTCCTTTAATTATTCCAATGACGCAACATTGTGTATCATTTGCGTCTAAACACAGCCTGTGATATTGACATTGAAAGTTTTCGAGCTAGTCCCTCACTTAACAAAAAAGAAAAGAGACTTCAAATAAAATGTACTAAAAATTACGAATAACTCAAAAACTATTCTTCAGATCTAAACTAAACTGAAATGGGACCATATTAGAAGCACTATCTATTATACGAAAGAAAAATCATCAAAATTGGTAAACCAAACAAATCCACACATATCTAAGAACACTTGGAGTATCAATACCTATCTAACGTCACCTTAATTATATATTTCGGTCCAGGGGTTTAGAAGATATGCGATAATAAAGAATATTACAAACATACATGCGCGAAAAACATAACCCTCCTCTGACAGTCGGGTGGAAAGAAAAGCGACTTCAAATAAAATGTACTAAAATGCAAATTATTACGAATAACTCAAGAACTAGACTTCAAATCCTAAACTAAATTTAAATAAGACCATATCAGAACTAGCTATTATATAAAAAAAGATTCATCAAAAATTTGTTTATCCAGTAATAAGTTATGCGGTAAAACATATAAAAAAATAGAATTGAATGACGAACCTTCTTATACTGTAGTAGGTTAAAATTCTAAGCAAACAGCATAGCCTTTGGCTTGACATTGAAAGTTTTCGAGCTAGTTCCTCGATGCGTAACAAGAGGACAGTATTAGAACAACCATCTTGACCTAGATGGAAAAATATATAGGAAATACTAAATTTGACTGACATTGCCATTTATTTTTAAAACTCACTAAAATAACTTGAATGACAAACTAATGTAGTGATAAGGCTCTGTATTTTCTGTCTTTAGACTACCTTCACGTTGTTTTTTTTTATTTTCACGCTGTACCCGCATATAGCGGGGTAGGCAGAGGAAACCTGAGAACCTAGTGTTAAAACACGTTCTCTTTCAAGAATTCCGTTCCCCACTTTCCGCCGAATTGAGAAATTGCGTGCTGAGTGGCGGAACACAACGCGCTTTGCCTTGTTAAAAACCCAGGAAATGAAAATACTAAACTTTACAATTCCTGGAGTGGGTTCGAACCCACAACCTGTCGTGTTTACAGTCGCTTATGCCTCTGCGCCACGACAAGCGTTTTTCTTAGTCTTTTGTAGTCTTTAGTCTATAGAAAAAAATAAATAAAGACAAAACCTTTTTTAATTTATATATATGCGAGTATACATACATTGATTGGCTCAATTGCCTCTACGTTTGACAGACGGTTGCTAGTCAATGTGACCTAATATTTAATAAGTATC
Source organism: Philaethria dido (assembly GCA_033558755.1). NCBI lineage: Eukaryota > Metazoa > Arthropoda > Insecta > Lepidoptera > Nymphalidae > Philaethria > Philaethria dido. Next base: position 455,616 of record JAKGSA010000002.1, read on the forward strand.
AAATATATTAAAAGTTCTATGCAACATGTTTAAATAATATATATAAGAAGAGAATGGAGAGTTTTAACATTGAGTTCCTTTGATTTCTAGAGAAATTATGAGAAAAAATGTAAAGTTTAAAAGAAAAATAATCTTTTTCAAAATGGTTTAAAGTTAGCAATCAATTTTATAGTATATATATCAACTAGTAACCCGCAACTTATGTTTGAAAGAAGTATAAAACCTAAAATCCTATTTTCGTAAGAATTTCGAAAAATCTTCTCCTCCTTCCTTACAATCTCCAAAGCGCCCTATATCATAAGATTCATCTTTTTATGTGCAGTACTTTATATATACTAGTGTCGTTGACGCGTTAACAACGCGTTGCCTAGCAACGTATATGTCACTGTATAAACACATGATAGTGTGTGTAACATTTATTTTATGAATTTAATATATTTTTTATGAATTATTTTAAAAAGATATTATCATTCTGCATTCCTTCGCTATATAAACTGTAAGTGTACCATGTTTCATGATCATTATTGAATCTAACCTTAATTATAATATGATAATTAATATAATATAATTTATACATAAAATAACAGTAAACAAACATTGTATTCAGTATACATAATAATCTAATCAGTTCCAACGTAATTGTATGGTCAAGTAGAGTCAAATAGTCCATCGGCGAAGAGCCTTGGCGGCGCTATGAGGAAGCGGGCCCTTCCGGACGTAAAAGCCAATAGCAAGACCTTATTCTATCATCCGGATTCTAGGAACAGGGTATCTTTAATTCAATATATATCTATATATTGAATTCGAAGCAAATTTGTACCCCTTTTTATGAAAATTACGCGGACGGAGGAGCTTGAAACTTGGCACACTTTATATAGAGAAGGAGTACACAATCATAATATATTTTTAAAATAATACATAAAAATATATTATATTAATAAAATAAATGTTACACACTACCATGGCTTGACATCCATGTTTATATAAAGTGACATATACGTTGCTAGGCAACGCGTTGTTAACGCGTTAACGGGGGCACTAGTTAAAATTGATAGATGTGCTCCTACGTGTAACGAAATTCGTTCCCATAACCTATTTGTGGCAGGTATCCCCCCACTGTGATTATCCACTTATAGCACGACAGGTTATACTTATGTTATTAGTCATGTTAAATCAATTTTGTATCACACGGGAACCGAATCTGTGACCTTGGAAGGAGTAATCATATTTGAATAGTTTTGTTAATTGACTGAAATTAACTCTAGGTTAGTAACTTATTAAGAAATCAAATTTAGGCGTATATTTTGTTCTAATGATAAATTAGATAGGAGTTAAAAGAGACATTAAATAGAGAGAATGAAGTCATATGAGAGAAAAAGAACCCTATTTGACCATCATAGCGCAGTGGAATTCGTCATATTGTCAGCGATAGTTATAGATTTGATCTCTATAGAGAGAAATAAGTATTTTTAAATTACACACAGTTTCCATCACTGGTAAATCAAAGTACGACGGCAAGTTCCGTCACTTGACACGCAGTAGTGTATATTCCTATGGTAAACAATCCGATTCATATAATACATATGAAATTCAGACGAAAAGCGGAACACAGAGTGACTTCGTACTATGTTTTTTTATTACTTTACGTGAAAGAGAACGGAGTGTCTTAACACTAGGTTCTCTGGTTCCCTCTGCCTACCCTGCTATATGCGGGATACAGCGTGAAGTTAAAAAAATGCGGGAAAAAGCGTAACATTATTAATATAATATAAAAAAGTAAATATTTCTAAAGTCATTCAGTCAGAGTCAAATTCAGTCAAAGTCTAAAAGTAATTTTAGGTTACAACTGTAACCACAATGCCCAATTTCAGCTTTATTCTGGTACGTAAGACGTCGTTTATTTTTGTTACACACAAACATTCTTGTACGCCAGCTAGAGTTATTTTTAATATAAAATTTTCGCACGGACCTTGCTACTTGTTGGCGGTGAATATATAGAAAGATACATACATACTCGTACATACATACATAGCTACACGCTGTGTCCTGCATATAGCAGGGTAGGCAGAGGGAACCTAGTGTTAAGACACTCCGTTCCCCACTTTCCGCCGAATTGAAGCATTGCGTGCTGAGTGACGGAACACAACGCTGCGCTTTGTCTTGTTACCAAATCCAGGAAAAAAAAATCCATTTCCTGGAGTGGGAATGGAACCCACAACCTGTCACGTTTACAGTCGCACGTTTGTGCCTCTGCGCCGGGACAGGCGTTAATATATATCGTTGGCAAATTGACAAAGGGACGTATCTGCAAATTGGTTGTTTCGAGATATTACTGATTAAAAATCCTTTTGTCATTGCGGGAACTGCAACTCTGGCAGATACGTCCTTTGGTCACGGCTTCTCTTTGCGTTTCGAAGGAAGTAAACCTCGGGGGTTCCCATAACTTCATAGAGACGAGTCTAGTGGTACCTTTAATGAAGTTATCTCAAAATGTCAAAATTTGCAGATACGTCCCTTTGTCAATTTGCCAACGATATAAGATAGAAAGATGTTCTCTCTAAATATTTGGATATTAATAAATATAAAAAGTAAATAAAGGTAATAAATAAGATTTTAACAAAAATAACAGCAAGTAGGTAAGCACTGAAAAGAATACTAAATTATTACGAATAACTCAAAAACTACTTATCGGATTGTAGCTATTAGCGATATAATTTATATGGAATCACAAAAGAAGCACTATCATATAAAGAAAGAACCATCAAATTTGGTTCACTCAGTAAAAAGTTGTGCAGAAACATATACACGCAAAAAACACTCAAATTGAGTAACTTCTTATCATAATAAAAACAACAATATTTTTTTGAAAGAACCTAATATTAAAATTCTCCATTCCCTACTTACCACCCGAAATAAGGATAAAGCGTGGAGTAACGGCGGAACTTAACACCGCGATTTATATTACCAGAACTGACAATTAAAAATATATATATAATTATTTGCTAAAGTGGGTATCGAATATGTAACCACAGTTAGTCCGACATTGTCCCACTGCGCCACTGTGGCCTCAACTGAAGTATTAACTATGAATGTGACATTGGGTATGAACGACGGACGTGGGTATTGTCTCCCACTTGGTTAAATTATTTCATATATTTTCGTCTTCTTGTTAGCTAGTTATTTCAACTATATGTTTGTTCTACGATATGACACTTAAAGTTTAGTAAAAAAAATTAGGTGATGGTAGGAGGTTCGTCCTCCGACTGGCTCGCGACCACTATCATGTCAAAGACGAACCGCCAAATATCTAATGATGTGTTCCGGTTCGATGGCATGTAAGCCAGATTTTCCCCTTTCCCACCCATCCTTTCCCCAAAATGTGGTGGTTCTGATAGTGGACTACTACATTGTCCCCCCTTCCATCAGTATCCTCTAGGTTGGCAACGCATCTACAACATCTCTGGTGTTGTAGATGTCTATGGGCGAAGAACCACTTACCATCAGGTGCTTCTGCTCGTTTGCCGTCCGTTATCAATAAAAAAAAAAAGAGTTGGAATTCATATATGTTTTCTAAATATATATTTCTTATCCTAAACGTATATACAGCACTTTCATTAAATACATTTTGACATTAAAAACAAAATCAACTTCATACAAAAAGCACTAAAGAGTAAAATTATTGCGAATAACTCAAAAATACAAAATGGACTATATCAGAAGCATTATCTATCTTATAAAAAAAGAATCATCAAATTTGATTCAGGCAGTAAAAAGTCACGCAATAACATTCATAAAAACAGTTGAATTGAGGACCTCTTTTTGTGAAATCAGTTAAAAATATCAATAAAATTATTGTCAAAATGGAGAAAAATATTTAAAAAATCATATATGTAAAGTAATCATAGCTTATACAATATTATGTAGTATGAAGTAAGAATGCCATTCACTAAGGGTTATGAATCAGTGACGTCACTGTCTGGACGCCCCCCGCGAAGGCGCCAGCCAAGGTCACCCCCATATACAGATTTTACATTAACCTATAGTTATACCATGAATAGTATATGATAGAAGTCCACTTATATAACTATTAGCTTCACGAAAGAAACCATGATGGCACAGTGGGTGAGCGTTTGACTTTAAACGTGATAGGTAGTAGGTTTGATTCTCACTTAGAGGAAAGTTATTTATTTCCATTATTTTCGTTTCTTCGCTCTAGTACCAAACCAACCGCGTCGACCAAGCGCGGCGTTAAGTTCTCCCACTGAACTAAAACGCGCATTGTTTGAATACGGGCGGAAAGAGGAGAACGGAGTGTCTTAACACTAGGTTCTATCACTACAATGCTTTACGGGATAGTGCGTGAAATACAAAATAAAACTTCACGCTTCAGAAATACGACACAAAGGGTTGTAGAGGCAACATATCTTTCATATAGCAAATTGACGGAGAGAATCTAAAGTTCAGACATTCAGTTCTCTACTTTCTATTTAGCGCTCGAAATCGAAGTAATAAAGAAAATGTGTATTACTTCTTATACATTTTACAAGCTTTCATCCTAGTAGCTCTCTTTGCGCGAACTATGTGACCTTTGCCTTAATAATTTCATATCTATATTAAATTGTAATATTTGTATGGTTTTTTCAGTTTTTGTTGGAATAACATCCTCTCTTAGTGTTCTTACACTGCCCAAAGAAACTACATACGAAATATTTATCTCTAGCCCGATAGTTTTGTCAGTGCGTTATCCAGCAGTTACTCAGTAAGGGAACTCTTTTATATTTATTTTATTAACTAGCTGTATCCTGCGGCTTTGTTTGTGTAGAATATAAAACCTAAAACCCCGTTTTTTCCCCGTTTTCGAAGGAATTTCTCGTAATCTCTTCATACTCCCCTACACTCCCCAAGCCCACGTGTCAAATTTCAACTTTCCATGGCCAGTTTCGTCTGTACGTTGTCTGTCAGTCACTCAGTAACGGAAGCGTTTTATACATAGATAAAGAAATTCTTTGAAAAATCTTTATTTATATCTTTAAGTAAAAGTACAGAACGGTGTGTCTAATCCAATAGTACTAAGGTCAGATTAGTAATTGTAAATTTAAAACAAAAAAAGGTTAATTAAATAGTTAAAAATAATTAAAATATGATGATCGAACGTGAAAGGCGATTCTGTTTCAGTGTCCTTGGCCTCATTGATTCGGATAAAGTTAACAAATATTTGCAGTGTAATTGTTAAATACTGATTTGTATGAAAAAATGATATTTTTGTTTAAAAAATATATGTATCCATGTTTATATAGAGTGACATATACATTGCTAAAGATAACGCGTTGTTAACGCGTCAACGGGAGCGTTAGTCGTGATAAATTATCAATGACTTCGCAAAAAGGAAGAAATGCTCAATTCGATTTTTTATGTATTTTACCACATATCTTTTTACTGAGTAAACCAATTTTGGTGATTCTTTTTTTATGCGATAGCTTGCGATTCTGATGTGGTCTCTTTTGTATATGATTTAAATTTAGTTATAATCTGACCACTAGTTTTGGAGTTATTCGTAATAATTCTACCTTTTAGTGCATTTTATTTGAAGTAGGTTTTCTTTTATTTTCCAAAAATACTGCATTTAAGATAAGAACTATCTGAATCACGATAAAAGCAAGGAAATTGATAAAATATAGATATAACATAGTCTAATATTTTTATTTATATATATTAACATATTATATTATTATTTATTTAATTGAGCCTTTACTGTTAGTTCGTTTCAAAAACAAAGAAATTTTCAACTGTACTAAAATAACCTTAAAAATGAAAAAAATGGTTGAAATTAAGAGAAAAAAGTACCTTATAACAAAAACACAAAATTTAACTTCCGCCACATTATCTTTCCACGCCTTGTATCAAGACAGATAGACACTACAATTCCTATCTTTATCTATATACACATATGTTTATATGTATGTATGTATGTTAGCAAATTACGGAGTAACGTCTAAATTTAGTCTAATTACTCATCATCAAGGTGTTTTGTTTGATAAGATGACTAGTTCTTAAAATTGTAAGGCCATATTGTGTTCAATAATACATTTCAGTATAATAGGCAATAATAGAATATTACTAGTTTATGAGGTATTTGTAATGTAAATATAGTTTTTTGACATACAAAATGTATCGTCACTTAACAGTATGTAAGGTTTTTAAATTGAAAGAACGTGTACAAAAAAAGAAGCAAAGCTCTATGTAAATGTTAGTATTTTCATTTCCTGGGCTTGGTAACAAGGCAAAGCACGGCGTTGAGTTCCGCCACTCAACACGCAATGCCTCAATTTGGCGGAAAGTGGGGAACGGAAATGTTGAAAGAGAACGGAGTGTCTTAACACTAGGTTCTCAGGTTCCCTCTGCCTACCCTGTTATATGTGGGATACAGCGTGAAGTTTAAAAAGAAAAAGTCCTCAATACGACTGTTTTTATACGTATGTATGTATGTTACCTTTTTATGTGATAGCTAATGCTTCTGATAGGGTCATTTAAATTTATTTAAGATAAGACGTTTTTGAGTTATTCGTAATATTTATCTTTGCTATAATTTAAAGTCCCTTCTCTTTTGCTTATTAAAATCTCATTTATTATAATGAACCTTCCTTAAAATAGTTGTGATTTGAATATGTGCCACGATAATAATATATATCATATGGACCTTTTTATCTTAAATAGCTCGATTTGCCTGATTTAATTGGTTGAATATTTTTTTCACCCTACAATTACGGCAATTCTAATCTATTAATTAAAAAAAAAATTCTATACGCATAACTTATCAACTTATGAACGTCTGGCACAAATGTAATACGTACCACAAACACTATATTACCGTGAGGTCGTAAGAGGTCATATGTAACAAGTACATTTAATTATAATATGCTCATACATTATTTAATGGGAATTATTCATTACAATACATACTAAAATGTTGATAAAAAGTAAAGTATTTTTTAGTTCACTACAGGTAGAGAGAATATAGTGCTAAGACACTCCGTTATTCACTTTCTGTTTGAATATCATATATTGTTAAATGGCGGTGTTAAACGCCGCGCTTTATTACAAGAGTGAGGAAAAGAAAATAATTTAAACATAATATTTTCCACGAATGGGAATCAAACCCACAACCACTTTTTACAGACACTGTACCACTGCGACATTATGGCCTAAACATATATTTATTTAAAAAAAAAACACCTCTCTACCTTATCTCTACTGCAATTCGATCGATTCTACCAAATGAAGCATTTTTTTATAATTTATAGCTATATGTTATTCTAATATATAAACTATATTGTTACATCTATTTATGTTCAGTAGTTATTACGTGAAAGTATAACAAACATTCTCAAAAAAATTCGCATATATAATATTAATTGGGTATTATAAATATATCCATACAAATGTTTTTAAAATAGAATAATTTAACTCGACACTCTTGTACCACGTGCTCGATCAACGGTATTTCTACGTAATACATGTTGAATATTAATAACTATACTATAGTAATTACATTATATATAGATTTCTTTTTTAGCTTCACGCTGTAACCCGCATATAGCAGGGTAGGCAGAGGGAACCTGAGAACCTAGTGTTAAGACACTCCGTTCTCTTTTGACGTTTCCGTTCCCCACTTTCCGCCAAATTGTGGCATTGCGAGCTGAGTGGCGGAATTCAACGCCGTGCTTTGCCTTGTTATCAGAGTATAATAATTTAATAAAGTTATAAAAATTAACATTTTATTGGTTTTTTTTTGAAAGCGAAGAATTTAGTTTCTAAATTCTTTCTTTTAATTATATATAATAAAAATAATATCCATGTATGAATATACGACGAACAAAAAAATACTAAATCAAAAAAATCAAGCAAAACAACACTTTCAATTAAAAAAGTATTGAAAAAATATATTTTACAGACAGAACTTCAAAAAAATTGCCGGCCTTGAAAAGTATGCAATTTCAATTTATAGTTCTAGGTAACGCGTTGTTAACGCGCTTATAAACATGCATGTCAAACCATGGTAGTGTGTGTAACATTTATTTTATTAATTTAATATACTTTTTATGCATTATTTTAAAAATATATTATCATTGTGCACTCCTTCGCTATATAAACTATAAGTGTGCCAAGTTTCATGCTCCTCCGTCCGCGTAATTTTCGTAAAAAGGGATCCAAAGTTTTTGCTTCACGTATTTATATATAGATGTTCATGCCCATTACGTTTACGTTTATATTGACGTAGAAAATAACTGTGCAGCAATTATAAAATTATGACGCAACTTTTCAACAATTAACGTGTTGTCGATTGTATTGGATATTTTTATGTACCTGCAAACATATTAAAATTTATATAT
>JAKGSA010000002.1:464107-480315 GCA_033558755.1 Philaethria dido
TATGTATATAACGCTTGCTTTACTGTGTGACTGACAGACAACGTACAGCACATAGAAAGATGAAAAAAGTGTAGGCTCCTTAAGGAATGAAGGAAGGCATTAAGAGAGGATTTCTCGAAGTTCTTACGGAAACCTTCTCAATACATGAAACTGCAGAAATTAGGAAATGCTGAACAAATTTTGATAAAACATATAAACAAACTATGTGAGATTTTTATGACTTATTTATTTATAGAATTGTCATAGTTTCTTTTCTATTGGAGGTGAACTGCACACATATTTGTAAAAAACATTTTTATGTATTTTTAGGCACTTAAAGAAGTTGGTGTTCAAACTCTATTGTTTTCTTAATTTTTTTTTTTAATTATGTTATTTTTTATCTTTTTTTGTGTTTTTGGGCGATTTTTCGAAAAAAATCACGAAATAATGTCACATTTTAAAATGATATAATTATTAAAGTTCAAGAATCTCCGCGCACATACGTCCATCTATTTTAGTCCTTAGGCTATTGTCTAATTAGTTATATGAGTTTTGGCTTGCATACAATTTTATATATATACAAATTTATAACAGGAAGGAGGAAAATTAAGTCATGTTTTAATAATGTTTTATAAATATATAGGTTAATAGAGGCAAAGGCATGTGACTGTAAACGCGACAGGTTGTGGGTTCAAGGTTGTGGGTCAAGACTCCGTTCTCTACTCTCCGTCCAAAATCAACCAATATTGAATGTTTTACTAAGTTAACAGAGAAGACTTAGTGTTGAATCACTACGTTCCTATTTTATAGTCTGAACACTGCTTTAAAACCAACTAAAACCATTAACCTACATACATAGCTTCAAGTTGTATCCCACATATAGCAGGGTAGACAGAGGGAACCTAGTGTTAAGACACTCCGTTCCCCACTTTCCGCCGAATTGAGGCACGGCGTGCTGAGTGCCGGAACTCAACGCCGCGCTTTGCCTTGATACCAAACCCAGGAAATGAAAAATTCCATTATAAATATAAATTTATTTAACATAAGAATGTCGTTTCTAAAACTGTACAACTAGTTTGGGATAATTAATTATGAAGATATTTAATATTGGCCACTTTTGCTCGTTTACATTTATGTTTTTTTAATAGATTTAAAAAAAATTCCAAAAGACGAAGTTCCATCGACTGTATATTTTTTATATGTTACCGTATAAATTTATATTGCGTGACCCAATTTTGATGTTACTTTTTTATATGATAGTTACCTTCTGATGTAGTCCTATTTAATTTTTTTTAAGGTGAAAGGTATAGTTTTTGAGTTATTCGTAATATTGACATGTTTTAGTGCATTTTATTTGTTAAAATCTTTATTATATAAGAACTCGAATCTATGTATGAAGAAAATCTCTTTTTAATGCTATTTTGACCCATTACTTCTCATCTTTTTTGTTTCAAAATGTGCACACGTGTCCGGATCCAATGACCATACAATATTTTCATAGCAAGAACCTAATGTTCTTGCGAGAACGGCTAGGTTATAGATATCTATAAACAGCGCTCCTTTCAGTTTCTTTTTTAAATTAAATTGTTACTCATTACGTGTATAAAAAGTTTAAAATCGATATTATTAGATGCGAGAAATAGTCACAGAGCGGATAAATGATAATTTCAATATAATTATTACCCCAATCGGGAATCGAATCTAGAACCAACTGTATTTAGTGTAAGAAAACACTACTATGACCATAATTTTAAACCAGATCTAATATCCCAGACCGGTATCAAAAACCTTTGTATCGATTTCAAAGTGACTTGTACGATAGATCTGATAGTAATCTTTATACACTCATATAATAAATATTATCACAGGCACTTAAAATTATTTAGCTTCTGCGAAATTTGATAATATTTTGGACGTGTGTCATTGTAAGATAATACGGCGTTGAGTTCCGCAAATTGACACCCAATGTCTGGAGGTCAAACGGAAAGTGGAGATCGGAGTATTTTAAGATGAAGAGGCGTGTAGTATGTTTTTGTTACAAAATTGGTAATAGTGGGTGGTTCCACTCCGGGAAATGTAAAAGTAAAGTATTTTCATTTCCTGGGTTTGATAACAAAGCAAAGCGCGGCATTGAGTTCCGCCACTCAGCACGCAATGGCTCTATTCGGCGGAAAATGGGGAACGGAGTGTCTTAACACTAGGTTCTCAGGTTCCCTCTGCCTACCCTGCTATATGCGGGATATAGCGTGAAGCTAAAGAAAAATGGCATGTCTTAAAGTACTTTATTATTTTTCTTACTATTCCATTCTATATAGTTTATACGAGATAATTATAGGTATATTACAGATAAATTACATGAAATCTTTATAGGTTGTGATCTATATGATATTTAAGCTATGTGAATGTAAACTTTCATCTAAATACGTTAAGTAGTTACGAAAGAATTGATTAAACCAGTGTCCCGATTTATCCCGCATTGTGGGGTAGTCAAAGTGAACCTAGTGTTGAAACACTCAGTTCGTTACTTTCCGCCCAAATTCAATGCATTGCGTGTTAAGTAGCGAAACTCAACGCCGTCCTTTGTCTTACTAAAACAGAAATGAAAATAATTTCAATATAACTATAACCCTGAGTGTTAATCGAATCCACAACTAACCGCGTTTACAGCAATACTCAGTTCCACTGCGTCGCAATGGTTAAAATTCACGCTGGATAGGCAGAGGGAACCAGAGAAACTAGTGTTAAGACGCTCCGTTCTCTTAAAATGTCCGTTTCCCCATTGTTAAAAAGTAGCAAAAAAATCATAATCTAGAATTCCCTATACAAGTAAGTATAAACAAATATGACAATGCATCATAGCTAGCTTATAGCTTTACATACATACATACATGACGTCTCATCTTGCACAATAGTATATTTATAAAACACCGTGTGTCTGTACGTGAATGCGAGGGGATAGGAACCGGTTGCGAGAACCATCGCGAATTCCTGCTGAAACTAGTATATTCGTATACTAACTTCTGCTTGTGACTTCGCCCGATAAATGCTAAATTATTTAAGCAGAAGATTAAGAAAAGAATAATATCCTAGAGATAATGTTATTTATATTTCTATCTAGATTTCTTCTGTTATTTTAATAACTTTTAAAATGAGAAAAAAATGCAAACAATAAATAGATAAAACAAGATAGATAAAAAAATGTACATATTATTCCCAAAAAAGTATGTAAAGGGAAATTTCAGAAAAGTAGCCTACAAGAGAACAACTATATAATCTATCTCATTCTCTCACCGACTACATCCTATACATTTAGTCTGTTTCTTTCTCGTGACGCATTTTCGTTACACTAAGTTCTCTTTAAAAATCGAACCCACAACTTGAACGCGTGTAGTTTATCACAGATGAACAATCTTATCATAAGTTGAAAGATTTCCGGGTGATAGTCAAGTGATGAGTAAATGATAAGGCAGTCATGAGATCAACACTGATAACAGTGAAGGCTTTGATCTAGATAGACATCACTGAATTATCATTGTTTAATGTGTATTTTTTTTATTTTTTACTCCTTTTTAACCAGGTTTACAATTCAATTGTATTTTTATGTGTGTTACCGTAACTTTTGACTGGGTGAACCAATTTTGATTAATGTTTTTGTATGGGATAATTAATGCTTTTGATGTAGTCTCGTTTAAATTTTGTTAACACCTGACTTAGTTTTTGAGTTATTTGTAACAATTTAACTGTTAGGTGCATTTGAATTCAAGTCAGTTTTCTTTTTTTTTAATAATTTTAATTGTAAATTTTTGAGACATTATGGGCTAGTGTAGCAAGACGTGTTGAATATGAATGAATTTTTAAAGTTCTTTAGTATCGTTATGAGTTGTTATATCATGTAACGAAAATACATCACAGTCGTATTCTGATGTATAACCTATATATTATTGTAGAGTTTCATCTAGTTCTGTTCAGTAGTTTTTGCGGGAGAGAGTATCAAACATCCATTCTCAAAAAACATACATAGTATGTATGTTCGATTCTCATTCGGGGATAATGATTATTAGACATACATATAAATCAATCAAATCAAAATCATATAAAAAAGACGATCATCTGGAAAGCAAGGCCAAGTTGGCCTCGAAGAAACTGGGTGTTATCGCCAGAGCGAGACAGTACTTCACGCCAAAACACCGTTTGGCCCTGTATAGGGCTCAGGTTCGGCCTCATATGGAATACTGTTCTCACCTCTGGGCTGGTGCACCCCAGTATCAGCTTGAACCATTTGATCGCATACAACGCAGAGCCATTCGAATCGTTGGGGACCCGGTAATCTGTGCAGGGCTTGACACTTTGGCGTTGCGTAGAGACGTGTCCTCGTTGTGCGTTCTCTATCGCATATATCACGGGGAGTGTTCTGGGGAATTGTTTGACCTGATTCCTGCTGCAGGATTTTCAAACCGCACAGTACGCCACAAGCTTAAATACCATCCACACCACCTGGATGCGTGGCACTCCAGTACTGTGCGGTTTCGAAGGAATTTCCTTCCACGTGCCACTGAACTGTGGAATGGCCTACCTGCGGCAGTTTTTCCAGGTCGATACGAAATGGGTACCTTCAAAAAGCGCGCCTACTCCCACCTCAAAGGCCGGCAACGCACCTGTAGCTCCTCTGGTGTTACACGGGGCCGTGGGCGGCGGGGATCACTTACCATCAGGTGACCCGAACGCTCGTTTGCCTTGTCCTTTCCATAAAAAAAAAAAAAAAAAATATATATATATATATATATATATAGCTTCACGCTGTATCCCGCATATAGCAAGGTAGGCAGAGGGAACCTAGCCTTAGCCTTAAGACACTCCGTTCCCCACTGTCCACTGAATTGAGGCATTGCGTGCTGAGTGGCGGAACTCAACGCCGCGCTTTGCCTTACCAAGCCCAGGAAATGAAAAATTCTATTTCCTGGTGTGGGAATCAAACCCACAACCTGTCGCTTTTACAGTCGCACGCTTAGTAGAATGCACATACATATATATCATAACAAAATTTACCAATAAAACTAACCAAGTATTATAAATTTGATTTCAATTTAAAAATAATAAATTCAATTCAAAATAAAATAAATAAATATTAGTCTTTTTATTTTAAAATAATTTAAAAAAATTAAATTCAATGAATAATTATTCAAATTCTGTTCTTAATTAACATCAGTAAAAGGTATAACGATGACGTCAGACACGTGACAATTTATATTTATTATTTTATATTCTAAGGAAAATTACTCAAAATATTGTGATTAATGATAAAGATTACTACGACGCAATAGGACAGTGACTATAAACGTTGTGGGTTCGATTCCGAGTAGTGATTATTCTAACTAGTGCCGTTGACGCGTTACCAACGCGTTGTCTTTACTAATGTATATGTCACTTTGTATAAACATGGATATCAAACCAAGTTAGTATGTGTAACATTTATTTTATTAATTTAATATACTTTTTATGCATTATTTAAAAAAAAATATTAGCATTCTGCACTCCTTCTTTATATAACTATAAGTGTGCCAAGTTTCATGCTCCTCCGTCCGCGTAATATTCGTAAAAAGTATATAAAATATTTAAGATTTTAATCACACGCTTAGGAAACGAATAATAGATATCATTCTCTCTTGCCAAACAACTGTTCTTAGAAATAATCTTTGGGTAGCAGAAATTTGTAAAAATCTCTCTACAGAGATGCTAACAACAAAAATAAGTTGTAACAAGCGTATAAGAATTTCGATGTAGCTGGATAAGAACGCATGGCTTAGCGGTTAGAGCGCTTGGACTCTTCCAAAAGGCTCGGGTTCGAGTCTCATTATGTTCAATTTTTTCAAAGTTTTCTAAAAATGATTACAACTATTTTAGTTTTCTAGCTTCAGTAAGTCGACATTTGGCGTAGAGTTTCGTCACTCAATACTTAATGTTTCGTTTTGAGGCGGAAAGTATAAACACTAGGTAGGCTTACCACAATTACGAAGAGCCAAACCGGGACGCAGAAGAGAAAGAGGCTCATTTTCATTTAGCTTTTCGCTTAATTTGTATTTTTCATATTTGAAATGCAACCAAAATTATTATGAATTGAAAACATATTAATAAATGTGAATATATTTTTTATTAAAAAGAAAAAGAGACGATTGGTTGGGGTGTCGGTGCTGTTTAAGTTTGACCGGGACGCCGGGACAGGGATCTCACATCGGGACTATCCCGGTCAAACCGGGACATATGGTAAGCCTAACACTAGGTTAGAACCTAGATAGATAGGTCAGATAGATCTGACTATTCGCTAAACGGGAAAAACCCTGAAACTGCTTTATGATTAATTCTGTTACACATAATTTTTTATTCTTTACTAATAATTAGTGGTATACCTCGTCATTTATGAGTAAATAATAAAAGGTAAATAAAATTGGACAATGTTAGATTTTTTTTTAACTTCACGCTGTATCCCGCATATAGTGTCTTAACACTAGGTTGCCTCTGCCTGTTATATGCGGGATACAGCGTGAAGCTGAGGGATGGATGTATAATATTTTTTCGAGAAATGACTAAAAACACGCTAAATACGCGCCAAAAAATTTTTCTGGGATTTCTGACAATGACATACTATGAAAATATTGTCATTGGATTCGGACACAGGTGCATATTTTCAAGTTAATCGTTATACGACTTTCATATTTATATAGATACATATTCAGAACGCTAATATAAAAAGTATTTTTTTGTTATTATTATAATTAACGTTTGTTAGGCTAAGTTAGTTAGTAGTTAGTGAAATTTCAGACTTTTACCGGAAACTAGTGTACCGCAAATCTTTAGCAATGCATGTATATGTCACTTTATATAATATAAGCATCTATATGTTAAACAATGGTAGTGTGTGTAACATTTATTTTATTAATTTAATATACTTTTTATGCATTTGAAAAAAATATTAGCATTCTGCACCGCTTCTCTATATTAACAATAACTGTGCCAAGTTTCATGCTCCTCCGTCCGCGTAATTTTCGTAACAAGGGGTACAAAGAATTTGCTTCACGTCCGATTTCCGGAAATCTCAGTATTTATGGTAATGTGGATTTTGAGTTTATATGACATAAAATAATTTACGGCTTACACTTAATGAATATAGATTTACGAATAAATTTAACAATGGTTTTAACGACGAAATTAATGGAATATTTGATAGGTGTACATTTAGATTTTATGACATTTCGTGAAGTGAATTATAATGATTATTGTCATGTTTTATACTCGTATGAAAGTGGTTAAACTTGTTTGTTTGGTTTAATTTTTTAACCGATTCTAAAAAATGGGAAAATTCTGAATTTGACTGCTTTTTTATATGTGGCAAAATAACTTTTGTCTGTGTAACTGTGAACTAAGTTTTTTTTAAATGGTCCACTGGCCCTCTGGCCCAGCCAGAGAAGGTTTATTTTCGTTAGGTGGTAGGAGGTTCTCCTCCGACTGGCTCGCGACCACTATCATGTCAAAGACGAACCGCCAAATATCTAATGATGTGTTCCGGTTCGATGGCATGTAAACCAGATTTTCCCCTTTCCCACCCATCCTTTCCCCAAAATGTGGTGGTTCTGATAGTGGACTACTACATTGTCCCCCCTTCCATCAGTATCCTCTAGGTTGGCAACGCATCTACAACATCTCTGGTGTTGTAGATGTCTATGGGCGAAGGTAACCACTCACCATCAGGTGGTCCTTCTGCTCGTTTGCCGTCCGTTATCAATAAAAAAAAAAAAAAGAGATTTTTCGCGTATTAATTTTATTATTATTACTATTTAATTACTTATTAATAGGTTTTATTTGAACTTTGTTGTCTTTTTTTGCTAAAATTTTTATTATATAAATTTTTATTTTTTATTATCTATGTACTAGGTATATTATAAAAGGTGCTTCCCCTATATGGTTACAGATAAAAAGTGTCTGACTGACTCATTTAGTCATCATATACGTAGTCATAAATAAAGTGACGTAAAAATATCAATGTCAATGATTAAAAAATAATTAAAACACTCACTGGAATTTTGTATGCGTGTTTTTAAGTAAGAATATTACATTTTTTTTAGCTTCACGCCGTATCCCGCACATAGCAGGGTAGGCAGATGAAACCTAGCGTTAAAACACTACGTTTCCTATTTTCCGCCGAATTTAGGCGTAGTGAGTGGCGGAACTCAACGCCGCGCTTTGCCTTGTAATCAGGAAATGAAAAAATCCATTTCCTGGAGTGGGAATCGAACCCACAACCGCGTTTACAGTCGCATGCTTGTGCCTCTGCACCGACAGGCGTTAATAAAAGATATTCAACAACAAGAAAAGTTTTTTTTAAAGTATTTTCTTTTAATGTTTATATATAGATGGTGTAGATATTGAAGCAGTTTCCACAAACATTTTGATAGCTATATCTATTTTGGTTGAGCACAACATATGGCGGGTTAACGACCGTTCTTCACAAGCGTTCAACACTCAGTTCGCGTGATAAAATCAATTTTGTGACAGACATACACACATATGAATATGAGGCGTGAATATATGAATAAATTGGAAAAGTATTAGAAGTACTTTTCAGGGCATTTTTAAGACTAAATTCTATTTGTAAATTCTGAAACTACATGACTTGCTTGAATTTTTTTAAAATTTAGTTATATATTTAATCTATAAATGATTGAAAATATTATTACCCGGCGTGAATAAGTTGACCAGTTGAAAAAGTATACTTTTCAGGACATTTTTAAGTCTAAATTTTATTTGTAAATTCTGAAATTACACGACTTGCTTAATTTTTTCAATTGAATCATGTATTTATTCTATAAATAAAGTAACTCTAATCTTGATATGTAGTGTAATGACACCATGATGTGAGAGAGAGAGAGAAAGAGAGAGAGAGAGTAATGACTCTCTCTCTCTCTTTCTCTCTCTCTCTCTGCCATGTAAAAGAGACTTGTAGTTGCTTTTTTATTCCTACTAATGTCCCCGTTGACGCGTTAACAACGCGTTGTCTGTAGCAATGTATGTATGTGTCATTTTATATAAACATGGATGTCAAACCAAGGATAGTTTGTGTAACATTTATTTTGTTAATTCAATATACATCTTATGCATTTTTTTTCTTTTTTTTTAACTTCACGCTGTATCCCGCATATAGCAGGGTAGGCAGAGGGAACCCTTCACATTCTCTTTCAACATTTCCACTCCTCATTAATTCCCCATGTATTATTTAAAAAGAATATTAGCATTTTGCACTCCTTCTCTATATAAACTATAAGTGTGCCAAGTTTCATGCTCCTCCGTCCGCGTAACTTTCGTAAAAAGGGGTACAAAGTTTTTGCTTCACCTATTTATAGACAGATTACTGAGATAAGTTGTCACGTACCTAAATTTCATATAGAAATGCTCAGATTACAAATAACTAATATTTAATGTTATTATGGTCACTATTTTCGTCCTGTACGTGATTTTATTACGTATAAAGAACACGTATAAATACAAAATTCATTTATTTATTTATTTAATCTATGCTTACATTACATATAAAACGCTTGCCTTATTGAGTGACAGACAAGGTACAGGCGAAACTATTGGACATAGAAAGATGAAATTTGGTATGTAGACTCTTTGGGGAGTGTAGGGGAGTGTAGGGGAGTGTAATGAAGTGTAAGGAGAATAGGGGAGTGTAGGGGAGTAAAAAAATTAAGTACTTTACTTAAATTTTTATATTGAAATATTTTGAATCAGTTTGGAATTGAACCTTAAACCAACGCTATAATTGAAAGCCTTCGTTTGTTTTTACTTAACCAAGCTAAATATAAAATTAGCTTAAAAAAGAAATTAAAAAGTAAAACGATTTAAATTATTTTCTCTTGGACCTGGTTGTCCTGTCAAAATTGGAAAACAGATTTAGTTTATCATAATATTAAATAGTCCCTGCATCCGGACACGTGTGCAAATTTTCAAATTTTCAATTTCCAAAATCAGAGGCAAAAGAGGTGAGTTAAAATACCGTTCCAAAATTTTCTTTCATTGAATATTCATTCAGTTGAAACCATTAAAAATATTGAAAAATGTATTTTATAGAAATACTATAGTAGTCTTTTATTATCTAGATATCTTCAAGATAAGCGTATTATTGTATAAAATTTAAATAACATGTAATTTATATATAATTGCTATATAATTTTATTGAGTAATTGACTTTTACTACGACTGAAATCAACAGGACGTGACGTCGCGGTAATGATAATGAAATGTATGGCCAAAAACGTATGTTTATATGTTATATCTTATTTTAAATCATATTTTATTGATCAAAGACTGAGCGTCTTGACACTATACTCTCCACCTATTTACAGAAAATGCGAGATATTAAAAAAATTACATCTTCTTGCAATCCTATTACGATCAATTCTTTTTTTGTTTTTTTTTTTTATAGCTTCACGCTGTATCCCGCACATAGCAGGGTAGGCAGAGGGAACTTGAGAACCTAGTGTTGAGACACTCCGTTGTCTCTCAACATTTCCGATCCCCACTTCCTGCCGTATTTATCAATCAAATATGGTCAAATAACGTGTTTCTTGATTCATTTTTAATTTCTTCTCTATTTATTTATTTATTTAAACAAATAACAATCTGTATAAATGTAAATAACGATAAAATTACAACTATTGTAAAAACGATTGCATTTTTCTCTATTTAGACATTGCTTGCTAAGTTACGGAACTCAACGCCGCACCGTGCTGTCATTAATCAAATGAAAGCTATTGTTCATATATATGCATACATACATGAAAGTATAATGCTTATTCTTCGACTTTTTTGAACGCCCTACTATCGACAGTACGCCTTGACCTCTGCGCTTGTGACCACCATATAAGGTAAAGGCCGTGATAAAAAAAAATATATACATGACCGATATGGAATAAACTTAAGTATATGCGATCGTTTAGAGTTTAAAATCTACTGAAAAATATTTTTTCGAAATCGAGATATTGTATTAAAATGAATTCAAATAATAATTACATCAAATATTCATTAAAAACTTTTTTTTTGAAATGTATTCTACAAGTTAGGCCCCTTCATTTGATAACCATCTCAAGGGGGTTATATAAAAGTATGTATTCCGCCATTTTATAACAGCGGCCATTTTGATTAACAACACTACAGGTATAATTGTATTGTCAACATTACTATCGGTGTTTTCGAAATTTCAACTTTGAATTAGCAGTAAAAATTTATATGGTAATATACGTACAAAAAGACAGTCGTATGTACTTTCTTTTATTCAACATCAGTTGAAAATTGATCAAAAGAACGATCATATAAAAATGGCGGTTTCGTGAAAGGAAAAAGAGATAGCTTAACTTCTGCTTCATAATATATTTTCATTGTAACATACATAGCTTCACGCCGTATCTCGTATATAGCAGGGTAGGCAGAGGGAACCTAGTGTTAGACACTCCATTCCCCACTTTCCACCGAATTGAGGCATTGCGTGCTAAGTGGCGGAACTCAACGCCGCGCTTTGCCTTGTTACCAAACCCAGCCTTTGTTGCCTCTGCGCTATGACAGGCGTCACACAACAAATTTAAATAGTATTAAATTTAATTAGTAAAAAAATACAGTCAAATTGGGAACCTCCTTTTTCAAGTGGGTGAAAAAATAGGGAAGAGCTTTCCTTTACAGGAAAATTTATGGCACAAAATAATCTAGATTAAAAACTAGTATTTAGTATGTATATATATGTGTTAGGTGGGACGGTGCCTGGACGGTCTGGCGCCGACCTCTCCTTAATAGTCCATTGTCATGATAGTTTGCAAGCAACCTGACGTAAACTGCTTTGTTTATTAGATTTATTGTTCTCCTGATAGTATGGTGGTTATAAAAACCAATATTTCGCGAAAGGTTCAATTTTCAATTTCCAAGTATTTCCATTTTACAGGAAATTACTAATTTTTAATATACATATCTATATATTAATACGTGAATCAAAAACGAAACTACAAACAGTTGCTAGGTAACGCGTTGTTAACGCGTCAATAGGGTTACTAGTATTTTTAAAAGCTTCACAATTTATACTACATAGCAGAATATTCAGAGAGAACCTACTTTGCCGTCTGAATTCAAAACGAAAAATTACACTCTCCAAACACCCAAATATCAATTTTCTAAGGACAGTATTGTCGCGTGTACGTTGTCTGTCAGTCACTCAGTAACGTAAGCGTTTTATCCATATGTAAAAACGTGAAGCAAAAACGTTGTACCTCTTTTTACGAGAATTAAGCGGACGGAGGAGCATGGAACTTGGCACAATTATTGTTTGTATAGAGGAGAGCAGACTGCTAACATTTTTTTTAAAAGTATATTAAATTAATAAAATAAATGTTACACACACTACTATGGATTGACGTCCATGTTTATATAAAGTGACATATACATTGCTGAAGACAACCCGTTATTAACGTGTCAACGGACGGCATATATAAATTAGTAAATATTTTCTATAAAAAATCGATTTCTAAGTAATATTCATAATAAGCTCTACATGGCAGTATTTATTGGTAAAGCCTGGGCAAGGCCACCTTATCTTATCTACGAGCGTTTAGTAATCGATGCGTGAAGTTACTTCGAAAGATGGACGCAGTGGACATATAAATACATTATAAGATATATATTAGAGGATATTTTTTTTTAGCTTCAGGCTGTATCTCGCATATAGTAAGGAAGGCAGAGGGAACCTGAGAACTTAGTGTTAACTCTCTGTTCCCCACTTTCCGTCGAATTAAAGCATTGCTTGCTGAGTGGCGGAACCCAACGCCGCGCTTTGCCTTGTTACCGAACCCAGAAAATGAAAATACTAAACTTTACATTTCCTGGAGTGGGAATCGAACCCACAACATGTCTCTTAATCATTAATATATTAATGATGAATAATTGAAAATTTCCAATACATACTCAGTTGCTTTAAAATCTCGACGCATGTAACTGTTCATATTGTGTTCAGTTTATTACCGTACACCGTATTACTTCACTGACTGCCATGCATGATATATGACAAGCATTGAAAAATTACACTTGTAATTTACTTTTGACCGACTTCGATAGGAAGAGGTTCTAATTTCGACTATGTTTTTAACGAAATTTAATAATGACACACATAATTATAAAGAACAAAAAACAAGACTGAATCCATTTTTCAAATTTAGGAAGCAAATACAAATAAAGTAAGCTATAAAAGCTAGTTGTGTATGTGTTATATATTTGAAATGTGCTAATTAAATCCTTTCATTTGACACCCCACACGGTATCAACGATTTTTTTGTTTTTATTCATGACGTAATTGCCTCTAGAAAGCGTATTGAATTAAGAGTGACGTCAAATATCTAAGAAGACTTGGAGTATCAATATCTATCTAACGTCACCTTAATTATATAATTCGGTGCAGAGGTTCGGAAGATATGAGGTAAAAAAGAATATTACGAACATACATGATACGCAACAAAACATAACCCTCCTCTGACAGTCGGGTGAAAAGGAAGAGATTTTTAGTTTGACTGTATTTTTATATATGTATATAGCTTTTTAATGGGTGAACAAATTTTGATGACTCTCTTTTTATACGATAGCTAATACTCTCCATGTGGTTCCATTAAAAAAATATATTAAGTTTTTGAGTTATTCGTAATAATTTTACTTTTTAATGCATTTTATTTAAAGTCAGTTGTCTTTTTGTTAAATTCTTAATTATTGTACTTAATAAAATCTCAAATTGTAGTAAACTTTAATTATTGTAATAACTATAACAGTTAGAAGTTTTTTGGATATATATGTCACGTTTTCTAACATTGTTTATGGAATACTACATACTTATAATTACTTTATCTCCAAACGAAATATTTATAATTCTCAACTAAATTTGAATGGGACCAAATCAAACACAATAGCTATCACATAAAAAAAGAATCATCAGAGTTGGTTCACTCAGTAAAAAGTTATGCGGTAGTAACTTTAATCAAATATAACATTTGCTAATGCGATTTAAATTTCAATATTAACACTTTATAAGCAGGAAAATATAAAAGAAAATTAATTATTTATAACGCCTGTCGTGTCGCAGAGGCATAAGTGTGCGACTGTAAAGCGACAGTGGGTTCGATTCCCACTCCAGGATGGTAACTATCTACGATGGGAATCTGGTAACAACGCAAAGCGTGACGTTTTTTTTTAAGCTTTACCTTTTTTGTGGCAAAAGTTATAAAACACAATGCCAACGTACAGTCTTATTCGTAATAAGTTACTTTATACCGGCTCAGTTTTATCGCGATCAGCATAATGTATTACATTCCATTCCATTCCATTCCATTCCACTATAAATATCTGAACGTAGTATGAAATTAATTTTAATTTCTATGTAAAAATACCTTAGAGAGAACCTAGTGCCAATACACTATTTTCCACTTTCTAGTCGAAATTGAGATATGTCGTGTTGTGTTGCGGAACTCAACGCCGCGTTTTATCACACCAGAGCATTAAAGTCTAGATGTTATTATGTCCCAGAGTTGAATTCGAATCCACAACCAATTGTGTTTACAGTCAAAATCACTTTAAACGAGCAGAAATTAAAGAAGGAAATAATAATAGTTTAATATAAAATGAATGTATAAGAGGTCATTATGGGGAAGTGGAACAGCATCTGACTATAAATCTTATTTATTATGGGTTCGATTCCCGTTTGGAGTAATAACTATGTTTAAATTATTTCATTGCATTTCTTCGCTCTGGTAAGTATGAGGGCGGCGGTGAGTTTCACCACTAAAGTCTCGAATTCGGGCGGAACGCCACGGAGTGTCTTAACACTATGATCTCATTGACTAAGCTGATTTCTTAATATATAATATATAAATAAATATTATAAAATTATATAAATATAATATTACATAATTAGCGAAGTTAACATCGAAGATATTTCAAGTGGCAAAAATAATGGTTGTAGAAAGTAAGTTATCTGCGACCGCCTACGATGCTCGTCTACAGTCATGACCTACATAACTGTTTACACGATACTAAATATTACTTTAAAATTACTGCTATATAAGAAAAGTTGAATCAAAATCTGTTATCAGCAGATATGTAGCTTATTTGTAAATATGAATAAAGCTTCGTTTTCAGCGTTAAGTACCGCCATTCATCGTTTGTTTTTAAAATGAATGAAATGTCGATGATTGAAGTGTCTTAATATTAGATTTTGTCTATGTAAAAAAAATCAAAACTCTGTTCCTCAAATTAGAATGCCTATACCGTGTGGATGTAATTAAAATAATTTAAGTATAATTATGACTTGACTGGGAATCGAACCCACAATCCTATTTACAGTCAGATATTGAACGTATGTATATCTACTTTATTTAGTAATTTATTATTTACTTATGGCTTAGTCGATAAATTGTTTACTTAACATATAGTGGGTTCGAATTTTCTATAGGTATTATCAAAATTTAATTTAAAAAGCCGTAAAGTAAAAAGTTATCTTATCACTTTTTACTGGCTGAACCAATTTAGATGATTCTTTTTTTATATGATAGCTAATGCTTCTGATGTATTTCTATTTAAGTTTAGTTAAAAATTGAACATTAGTTTTTGAGTTATTCGTAATAATTGCAATTTTTTGTGCATTTTACTTGAAGCCGATTTTTCTTTTTGTTAACGTTAAAATTTGTACATCGTTTTGTCTAGTTTCATAAAAAGTTATCACTTTAATGGGGACTTTTTTCATTTTAAATTAATCATCTTAATTGCGATTAAGTTAGAAATAAAAGTAAATATATGAATTAAATCTTAGGTATAAGTTACTTTGTTAACAATTAATGCGTTAAGTAAGTAATTTAAATGGACGCCGTGACTGACTGACAATGTCAGTTCACCGTATATTAGGATAGTAAGAGTGAGAGTCAGGTAGCGTTGCTAGTGTCCAATCACTCCGTCTGTTTTAAGTAGCAAAATTTTATGTGTTAAGTGGCGGAACTCAATGCCGTATGTTTTTACTAGAGATATGAGAATATTTTAAATATGTTCCTCGGAGCGAGAATCGAACCTACGACTCACGATCACTAATAAGGTAATCGTTATATGTACGTATATATATATGTTAATTAGGTCCAGTCTGATTATATATATATATATATATATAT
>JAKGSA010000002.1:480416-533338 GCA_033558755.1 Philaethria dido
TACTTTACTTTAGTTGGAAAGCTAAATTAGTAACTAGTTAGTAAGTTAGCTTTCCGACTAAAGTAAAGTACACACTAGTAGTAGTAACTCTCTATAGTCTATACTCTCTTCAAATAAAAAAAAAACGGGGTTATTGAAAAAGTTATGTAAAGTACATACACGAATGTGCTAGCAATTTTAAAATTCTAAAGTTCTTTTGAAATATGAACTTCCCATTATATTATACTATATGTGTGTTGTATTCAAGCATGTCTTTGAGGTACACGTGTAGTATTGCTAAGAATTTGTTCGTTGAAGTCTTTTCTTTAGAGACACTCGATGCAGATTTCTAGGAAAGATAACAGACGAACAAAAGCCTTTTGTGGCATTAACTGCGTATACATTAAGAGCAGGCGTTTGTGTTCCTTTAACGCGAAAACACGAGGGAATTGATTTAAAATAAATTGGCAAAACGATTTTATTTTTCACTTATATATAGAAAACGTAATTTTCGCTATTATTTATAAAATGTATGTATTATTGAGTTAATAATAGACAACATACAGGCCAAACTACTGGGCTGAAAACTAAATTTTAGTATGTAGGCTCCTTGGGGAGCATAGGGAAGCATTAAGAAAGGATTAATCTAAATTTCTATGAAAACTTTTGAAAACTCAGGACATACAGATGAAGTCTGAAAATACAACTAGTATCAAATAATTTTTTATATTTTAGAAAGTAATTCATTTCCATATCCAAAAATGTAACACACGTTACATTGATATGAATCATTGTTTAGGATTAGAAAGGCTAATAAATTTATTAATTTATTCAGCCAAAGATAATACTTTGCTTATATTTCATAATATTCTTGAAAAGCGTTGAAATTTTGTAGTATTTACAATTTTTCTTAGAAATAACTTCCTCGTTGGATATGTCAACTAAATGGCTGCCGTGAACAAGATGGCGGCGGAAAAAAATGAATATAGTTATGAAATTTTATAATATTCTATATAAAATAAATTTACTATATAATAAATTTTATCATATTAAAAACAATAAATGAAGTTAATGCATTTTTTAATATATTTTATATGTATACTAGTTGTATCCCACGATTTTGTTTGAATGGAGTATCAAGAATAAAATACCGTTCTTCCCCGTTTTCATAGCAATTTAAAGAAATTCTCTCTTACACTCCCCAAAGAGCAAACACTCCCCAAATACCAAATTTCATCTTTCTATGTGCAGTAGTTTCGCGTATACGTTGTCTGTCAGTCACTCAGTAACGCAAGCGTTTTATATATATAAATTTATTATAATTTCGATTTATTGATAATATTTTTGCTCAATTGTCCCAAATCTACCCACATCGATAAACAAACATACAATGCTCAGTTATATGTATATTTTTCGAAACAATGACGAATGTCGCGAACGTTTCATGCATAATGCATTACTTCAACCTTTCGATTTAATTCACAAGCCATCGGCTTTTCGTGTCTATGACACGACCGACGCAAATATCGTAGGAAAACATATATTTTACCTTATGTTATCTTTTTCCTCTTTACATTATAATAGTCCTACGTTTATAATTATGTGTGTTTGGTCTAAAATGTATGAAATACAAATTTTTAAATTACTAATAAACTAGTAAATTTTGTAACTGAACTAAGCGTAATCTGTCTCTTTCTAACAAACGGTGATACCATAACGTCGAATGCGACGACCGATGTTTATTAATAGCTACAATTTATTTAACCCCAATTAACTTACGATTTTCAACATAAAATATCTAAACAAGACGCTGTGATAAAAAATCTATATAAAAATAATATAACTCTAGACATGAAACAGAAGTAAACCTAACCTGAGTGCCATGCGCACGCGCAGGTTTGGGGCAGACCCCTTCAGGGGGAGGGGAGGGGTACCAGTGGGGACGGGAGGGGAGGGGAGGGGGGAGGGGAAAGGGGCATGGGGACGTGGAGGGAGGAGGGGTGAGCGGGGAGGCGAGTGGAAATTTCCATTGCCCAAGCGTTGGTCGTAATTTGGTCGATAGCGAGTCGCCGCCGCCGACGCGACCGCCTGTACAGTAAAGTACACGCAAACATAGTTCATATTACTTTATACTACGATGAAATTGTATCGGTTATTATATTGATTATTATAGTTCTGCTTGTTATGGTTAATTTGATGGAGATTGGTATTTTTTTTTTTTTCATGTAATTTTCATGTACTTGTGGTTCAGGTGTATTAAATGTAACTGTATTCAAAATTTGATTATTATAATTTTTGTTTAAAGTTTGATGAACTTTACAAAATTTCCAATCCATATCAACAATAATTTGATAATTAGAAATAAAAAAAAAACAAAGCAAATTCAAAATAATACATTTTAATTAGAATCTGTTTGTCTGTTGATCTATTATTATATATAGCAGAATAGTCAAAGAAAACTTAGTGTCAAGACACTCCACTTTAAAAAAAAAAATAAATAAATATAATATTAAAATTTTCCTTGCAAGTCTTTACACATAACTCGAGTCATATAAATACATTTTTATAAGTATAAATAAAAATAATATATTTTTTTGTTTTTAATGTACACTTATAACTCAAGTTAGATATGTACTATAATTTTAACACAAGTACGTTTTTTAAGGAAAAAAAAAACTTCACGCTTTATTCCCCATAAAAAAGAAGTCAAAGAGAACTTAGTGTCTAAACACTCCGTTCCATATGAAAATATAAATAAAAATAATATAATTTTACGCCGGTCGTGACGCAGAGGCACAAGCGTGCGACTGTAAGCGCGACAGGTTGTGGGTTCGATTCCCACTCCAGGAAATGTCAGTGTAGTATTTTCATTTATCCTGAATTTGGTAACAAGGCAAAGCGCGGCGTTGAGTTCCGCCACTCGGCACGCAATGCCGCGATTCGGCGGAAAGTGGGTAACGGAGTGTCTTAACACTAGGTTCCCTCTGCCTACCCTGCTATATGCGGGATACAGCGTGAAGCTATGTATGTATGTATGTATAATTTTTCATTTCTAATCTACACTTATAACTCAAGTTACATAAGTAATCTATTTTTAACTTGAATACTTATAAATCCATCTGAGCTACATTTCCTAACACGAAAACGTCAAGAATGTTCATTGAAACGAGTATTTTAATGCTTGGAAATATTCCTACATTAATTTCCTTCACATATTTAATACTATATACTTGAGGGACTTTTTGAAATATATTTTCTTAGAACGCCTATTATAGCTATGTAATGTAATATATGTAATTATTTATTCTTATAACCGATTTAACAAAAAGAGGTTTAAATGGACTGGTTTTTTTTAAATTATGTTATTGAACAACTTTTTACTGTGTAAATCAATTTTGATGATCCTTTTTTTTATATGATAGCTAGAACTTCTGTATTAGTTCCATTAAAAATTAGTTAAGATTGGATGTGTTGTTTTTGAGTTATTCGTAATAATTGTACTTTTTAGTGCATTTTTTTTTAACTTCACGCTGTATCCCGCATATAGCAGGGTAGGCAGAGGGAACCTGAGAACTTAGTGTTAAGACACTCCATTCTCTTTCAACAATTCCGTTCCCCACTTTCACGAAATGCCTCAATTTGGAGGCATTTCGTGTTGAGTGGCGGAACTCAACAATGCCCTTTGCCTTGTTATCAAAGCTAGGAAATGAAAATACTAACATTTCCTGGAGTGGGAATCGAACCCACAACCTGTCGTGTTCACAGTCGTACGCTTGTACCTCTGCGCCACGACAGGCGTCGTTTTATAATAACATAATACTTGCATTTAAGTTAACAGAAAGAAAGAAGCTACCTAGAAAGATACGTATGACGAGCGCGTTTGAGTCTTTTCTAAAGATGTTTAAGGGTTGAAGTACAAGGGTTGTAATAGAAGGGTGAATATTTTAGCAATAAAATTAATTAAGTTAATATATTTTTGTTATTAGATGACAAACCCAATTAATTACAAAAACTGAACTGTCTAAAGAAACACATAGAGCTCCATCGGTTTTATAAAGTTTAGTTTTAACCATTGGAAATTAAAAAAAAAAAATTAAATGATTAGCCAATGAGAAACGAAAGTCTTAAGAGAAAATAGTGTCTTAACACTACGTAATCAGATTCTAAAAAAAAATATATTTTGGTTAAGCAAAAACCACGAATCCTATGCCAGTAGTATATTAACAAAAATATACAAAAGAAACGATATCACTAACAAAATTTTCAATTCTGACCATATTTTTATACAAATACCCGCAAATGTTATAAGCTTAAATTACGCTGTTTTGTAAATACAGAGTCATATTGTTTAAAGTTCCAAGAAACCATCGTGGTATAGTGAGAGCATTTGACTGTAAAGGTTATGGATTCAATTCCCAGCCAATAATATTTAAATTAATATTATTTCTTCGATCTGGTAAGACAAAACAAAGCCACTGAGTTTCATCACTTAGCACGTCCTGAATTTACGTGGAAAGAGGGAAACGGAGTGTCTAAACAATACGTTCTGTCTTTGTGGAATAAAGCATTAATCTGCCTTATTTTACAAATATTTAAAAATCTCTTAAAATATTCGTATCTTCGCAGATCACTTTTTATAACGTTACAAAAATCAACTCGTGCAAATTGCCAGATGGCACGGAACTCTATTTTTTTTCAACACACAGTAGACATTGGTAAAATATAAATTTAGTTTTACTTATATATATTTATTTTCGTATGTTATAATTAAAATTTTAAGAAAAAAAAGTAAGGTTATTACAAATAACTCAAAAACTACTCTTTAACTAAGTTTTAATGAGACCAAACCAAAAACACTAGCTATAATATAAAGAAATGATCATCAAAATGAATTCAGCCAATAAAAAGTTATGGAGTAACATATAAAAAAATACAGTCGAATCGAGAACTTCCTTTTTATGAAGTCAGTTAAAAACACATAAGCTTGTATGGGAAAAGATGTGACTTATATGCATTATAAAGACATCGTGACTTGAGACTCGCAAGTATATTCAATACAGCATGAAAAACAATGCTCATAGATTTCTATAAGAGATTTATTTCATATAGAAAGGTAAAGATAGCTATATTATTTAATATTTTTAAAATATATCTATATATAAATATGTGAACCAAAAACTTTGGATCCATTTTTACGAAAATTAAGCGAACGGAGGAGCATGAAACTTGGCACACTCGTAGTTTATACAGAGAAGGAGTGCAGAATGTTATTTTTTTTTTAAATAATGCATAAAAAGTATATTAAATTAACCAAATAAATGTTACCAATGTTACCTCTACCATGGTTTGACATCCATTTTTGCACAAAGTGACATATACATACATTGCTAAAGACAACGCGTTGTTAACGCATCAACAGGGGACACTAGCTCACTTAAACACGAATAGCGGCGTTGAGTTCCGCTACATGAAGTGTCTCAAATTAAGGTAGAAAGCGGAGTGTCTTGACTCTACCTTGGTATGTGGAACAAAGAGTGAATATGCTTTATATTACTAATATTCAAGTAGTATAGTTTATTTTCATATTAAATATTTTAATTGCTTTTCGTCTAAATAAATAAACAATTTTCTCGTTAATAGATGACTTGATAATATTCTAATTTAAGATTACGCAATATTAAGTAATTGTATTGATAGTCATTAAATTGTTATTTTTCAAAGGTATCATATATTTTATAAGGCTAAGTGACTCTATAATTGTTTAATTATTATTTTTTTTTTATTTTTTTTTTACTAATTATCATTAAGAGTAGACTAAATATTGTTTTTTTTTGTGTGTCATATAATAAAAAAAATTGGACATTAGATGACACAGCATTTTTCAGTATTTTTTAAAGTAAGGTATATTTTTTTAAAACATAGTCACTCGAAAATCTAAAAATTTTTAGATTAACTATTTACAAAAGTTTAAATTGGCAAACGTATAAATATTAGGGATATACATATATAGTTTAAATGTAGTTTTTTTTTGTGCGTCATTAGTTTTTTTTTTAATACAATAGATGACGCTACATTTTTCAGTCTATTAACATGAATAATTCTTTTTTTCAATAAGTTCTAGTTTTAATTAGCAAATGTCAATAGGAATTAGGATATATATATATATAGGAATTAGGATATATATATATATATATATATATATTATATATTGTTCTAAGATTGTTTTTTGTGTGTCCTTTCCAAAACCAAAATGGATACAATAGATGACACATAAGATTTTTTTGATTTTTTTAACGCAAAGTGTTTTAAAAAAGTATTTAGTCAAAAATTCGTACGTTATATTTGAAATTAACAAATGTTTATCAACAATTGGTATATATATAGTCAAGACCCTCATGCAACCGTATTGATTTAAACGGATTACGTCACCATGACTAATATCGCACTCTATATGTGAAACGTTAAACGCTGAAAATCTGCATGGGAACATAGCTTCTATTGCATCAAAATGAGTACAGAGAAAATGTAATTTTTCTTTGAAAACGTACTCAGGTTCTTGCACTTATACTAACCAAACGTTTTACTTCACTATCTTTATCTTTGTTTTAACGCCATTGTGAAGGTTAAAATAATGGAATTATAGTACAATTAATGTTATATTACTTATACATCCGGCCTAATAAACTCGAGTTACTCGCGGAGAGAAAAGAACGGAGAGTTTTCTCACTATACTCTCTGCTAAAACTTGAAGCTATATAGATAGATATAGAAATTGTTTTTGAAAACTGTATTTCAGTTTTTTATCAATTATAAGTTTGAAAATACACTTGTGACAGAATATTGTAATACAAAAGAGTGAAATGACGTAAGTAGAGCAGTGATAAAATAAATAATTACAGTTCACTGCAAACCAAAATGTAGTTACGCTTGAAACTTTCTGAAACACGTATATTCGTGATTTTTTTTTCAGTTTCACGCTGTATCCCGCAAACTAGATAGGCAAAGGGTACCTTAGAACCTAGTGTTAAGACACTCTGTTCTCTCAAAATTTTCCGTTTCTATG
This sequence comes from Philaethria dido, assembly GCA_033558755.1. Taxonomy (NCBI): domain Eukaryota; kingdom Metazoa; phylum Arthropoda; class Insecta; order Lepidoptera; family Nymphalidae; genus Philaethria; species Philaethria dido. The sequence continues at coordinate 487,459 of JAKGSA010000002.1, forward strand.
ATTTATATATTCTATATAATTAAAACAGGACTGAAAATTGTAAATCATATTTTTTTCTAATAATTATAGCATGTAACATAAAAAATCATCACGATGGTTACCAAATTATACAATTTTTAGTTCTAAATGCACGTTTTAAGAGTTATTTTTGTATGGCAAGTTAACTTTATCAGATAGAGAGAGCACCTGCTTGAGTGGTGAAAACGAATCGCGAAACGACCGCGTGAAGGTATAAGCGAATATGTTGCTAGCGTTTGAAGGTTGACCCGTTAAGTTTTCTCCATGTACAGTAGTATAAATTACTATTTTAATTTTAATATTTATGTAATTTTAAATTTTGGAAAATAAAATAAAATTTAGTTTGTTCTTTTAAAGCTCAGCAATTTTTTATTATATATCGCAACGCTTTTTTTAAATTCTGAATTGAATTGAATTCTGAAATATCTTTACACTATTACTATTTAAAAAATAACCTAACCAAAAAAAAATACGAAAAAAAAAATTAAAAATTAAAAAAAAAAATCGCAGAGCATCCTAAAAAAACGGGGGAATAGAAAAAAAAATTCGCACATCCACTGAATAAAAAAAAGAACAAACTTACCTTAAACACCGCAGGAGCTAACGGTATAGCTGCTTGATTGTGAAGGTGTTTTTTCGACATTTTAACTTCTTCGCGAACACAAATACAACAAAAAAATTATAGTAAATACTATAAAAACTTAATTATTTTTTGAAAAACAAACTCAAAATTATTTTTCGCCGTTTTGATATTTTTTTAATACTTTTTTAATATAATAATGAGCGTGCTAACTTCGGCGTGATACAAATATACGTGTTATTAGTACTGCGGTTGAGTCGGCAATGCGAAGCGAGGAAGCGAGGCGTCACGACACGATGGCGCCAAGAATCCGAGACCACTCAAAGTAGTCATATGAAAGTACTGTACAGTCAGAACTTCAGCTAAATCTAATGTAACAACCAAATGTCCACGAAGGATTTACTTATAATATATAATATATTGTTTATAACTATTTGGTATAGTAAATAAACATTGAAGTTGTGTTCGTGATATGAATGTGTTTATTTTTGTGTTTATAATCCATATTTTTTTATTTTTTATTACATTTTTTAAACACATAATCGTTTTTTCAAACATATTCGATATTGTATATAATGTAGAGTTCTTTCTGGAAGTGTAATATTATCGCGTTCAGTGGTTTCAGTAAACATAAACATACGTACATATGTGTTTATAAAATATTCATTTATTATTATCTAACATTTAAATGTATAATATTTTTTTGTAATTTTCATGAAATAATTATTACTAGTTATAAAAAGTTTTGACTTAATTAGTTAAATTAAATAAGTATATATGACGCCGTAATAGCGCAAATGATGGTTTGTGACAAGCACGATGGTTGAGGATTCAATTCTCATTAGAGGGAATGATTATATTTACTCTGTTCTCTTCCAACAACTCCGTTTCCCACTTTCCGCCGAATTTGAGGCATGGCGTGTTGAGTGGCGGAACTCAACGCCGCACTTTGTCGCCGCCTTGTTACCAAACCCAGAAAATGAAAATACTAAGCTTTACATTTCCTGGAGTGGGAATCGAACCCACGCTTGTGCGAGGAACCCGGGGAAGTGGGGAACGGAAATGTTGAAAGAAAATGGATTGTCTTAACACTAGGTTTTCTGGTTCCCTCCACCTACCCAGCTATATGCGGGATAGAGGGTGAAGCTATGTATGTATGTATTATATTTACTTTTTTTTTTCATTCACCCACTCTATTAAAACAAGCGACGCTCAGTTCAGCAACTCTATGATAAATGTCTCAATATGAAGCAGGAAATAGAGAGCGGAGTGTTTTAACACTAGGTTCTCTCTAGAAATTAGTGAAATGCTTTGCTTTTATACAACACACTTAAGCCAAGTACCATTTTTTAATTACATGGTAATATATTTTCAGTCTTATCAATTTTTCTGTTACCTTGAAATTAGACGTATAACATAGTACGTACAGATGCCATTAAAGTATATGTACAATTCAAATATAAGCGACCTTCACGTGATGGGGACTGGCGCTAAGAAATCTCATCATGTCATCTATATATACGTGAAGAAAAACTTTGTACCCCTTTTTACGAAAATTACGCGGACGGAGGAGCATGAAACTTGGCACACTAATAGTTTATGTAGCAAAGGAGTGCAGAATGACAATATATTTTTTTAAAAAAGCATAAAATATGTATTAGATCTCACTACCATGGTTTGACATTCATATTTATATAAAGTGACATATCCGTTGTTACGCAACGCGTTGTTAACGCGTCAACGGGTACACTTGTTATGATTATTTCACAATTGATAGCATTTTAAATATTTAAGTATCTAATAATCTATTAAAATGAACTGATAATAGTTTTAGACAGGCCGAGATCTTTTAGTAGATTATAGAGAGATATCGCTGTTACCTCAATCTGGCGGAAAGTGGGGAATGGATTTGTTGAAAGAGAACGGAGTGTCATAACACTAGGTTCTCAGGTTCCCTCTGCCGGGTAGACTATATGCGCTATATGCGGGATACAGCGTGAAGTTAAAAAAAAAAAGAATCACAGTCATATCTCTTGCGCCTACTTCTACCGATAATATCTCATAGAAGAGAAGTATGTGTGTGCAATTTCGACACGACAGAAGTAAAATTTCATAAAAGTAGCTTACAAGAGAATGCGATATAAAGCATCAGGATTAGGTATTAGTGAGATTTATTATTTGCATATTTTTAATCAAACTTAAAAATGATTTACTCATCTAATAAAATCCTATTCATGTGTTTACTAATTGTTTTTATTGTGACGTATTTTCGTTACACTGTGTTCCAAATCACAGCGATTCTAAATAAATTTCACTACGAAAATGGGACTCTCACGTTTATCTGAGACTAAGTAAAAGCTTTGGTTTTTAAAATGGGTAAACCCAAAAAATATAACTATATCTCAATAAGTATAAATAACATTTTTCAAAAAAGTAAACCGATTTCCAATAAAATACACAAAAAATAACATTATTAAGAAAAACTCAAAACTTAACTCAATTTAAATGAGACATTAAAAACACTAGCTATCAAATAAAAAAATAACATCAATTTTTTTCCTGTGAGGGAACGGGTTTAGAATACAATTCCCCTCCGCTGCTGGGTAGCGTCCCGTAAGAGGCGGGTATCCCAGTAGTTTAGTGGTAGGAGGTTCGTCCTTCGACTGGCTCGCGACCACTATCATGTCAAAGGCGAACCGCCAAATATCTTATGATGTGTTCCGGTTCGATGGCATGTAAGCCAGGTTTTCCCCTTTCCAACCCATCCTTTCCCCAAAATGTGGTGGTTCCGATAGCGGACTACTACATTGTCCTCCCCTTCCATCTGTATCCTCTAGGTTGGCAACGCATCTACAACATCTCTGGTGCTGTAGATGTTCATGGGCGAAGGTAACCACTTACCATCAGGTGGTCCTTCTGCTCGTTTGCCATCCGTTATCCATAAAAAAAAATGGGTACACCCAATAAAAAGTTATGTGGGAACACACATTTTTTTGTTTGTTTTTACAAACAGTCAAACTAAAATCGTCCTTTTTCAAAGTCGGTGTAAACACAACACATAATCGGTAGAACATAGGGGTGCGTTAATTCCGCGAACCTGTTTATTTCGATGAATGAATGGATTTTTACCTGAGAGAGTTAGAAATGCCACACGATTGTGTTCACAATATGTATGTTGGTAACACAATAGCCTTTACTGTGACATGAGGCCTTTCTAGAAAAATCTATGCGTTGTGCGTTTATGGAGTATTGTTTTTAATCATATAAATACGTGAAACAAAAACATTGGATCCCTTTTTGGTATCTAATTTTACGTATAGTTTATATAGAGTGTATTATGATATCTTTCTAAAATAATGGATACAACGGATATTAAATGAATATTACACACACTACCATGGTCTAATATGCATGTTTATACAAAGTGACATACGTTGCTAGGTAACGCGTTTTTGTATTATTTTATAATATGATTAAGATAATGAGGTTATTATGGCCCAGTGGGAATAGGATGATTGTAAATATAAGTTGTTTTGGGTTCGATTCTTACGCGAGAAATGATTATATTTAAATTATTATTATTTTCCGATCTGTTAAGACAAACTACGCCGTTAAACTCACCTCTCAACGCATAATGTTTTGAATTTGTGTGAAAAGTGGAGAACGGAGTGTCTTGACACTAGGTTCTCTGTGACTATGCCCTCTACGAGAAAAAAAGCATGAAAATGAAAAACAAATAAAATTATTTTTTGTCTGTTTTTTCTAGCTTTATGCTGTATTCCGTACATGGCAGGATAGGCAGAGGAGACCAGAGAACCTAGTGTTAAGACACTCCGTTTCTCGTTTGCTTAGTTTAATATGACGATTAATGAATATCACAGTAACATTTATAAAAAAAAAAGCTTTTACGCAGCAAAGTATAAGTAGAAAGACACTAGTGTCACAGTGTTCCTTTCAACATATAGAGTGGCGAAACTCAACACTGTGATTTGTCGTATTGGATCATAGAAAAGGAAACAATTTAGATACGTAGGGAACGGAAATCTTAATCGAACGGAGTGTCTTAACGCTAGGTTCTCAGGTTCCCTCTGCCTACCCTGCTGTATGCGGGATACAGCGTGAAGCTAAGAAGAAGAAGAATTTGGATACAAGTTCAAGTGGATATCGAACCCAAAACCGTTTATATTTAGATATAGACGCTCCACTGCGTCACGAAGGCCTTCATGAAAAAAAATGAAATAAAAAGTAAAAATAATAATATAAGTTCAGTGACGTTTACAAGGCCAGTACTTATTAGATCTGGGAAAAAAACTATTTTTTTGTGTCTGCCTTATTATAATTTTTTATCGCATCGATTTCATTGATTGGAACCATCTTGACTCAGTGGCTTATTCTGACTGTAAACACGATTGGTTGTGGTTTCGATCCCCACTGTGGATATAAATATATATATATATATATATATATTTTTAACTTCACGCTGTATTCCGCATATAGCAGGGTAGGCAGAGGGAACCAGAGAACCTAGTGTTAAGACACTCCATTCTCTTTCAACAATTCCTTTCCCCACTTTCCGCCGATTTGTGGCGGAACTCCACATCGCGCTTTGCCTTACTACCAGAGCGAGGAAATAAAAATACTAAATATAATTAAATATTTTCATTTCCTAGAGTGGGAATCGAACCCACAACCTGTCGCGTTCACAGTCACCCGCTTTTGCTTCTGCGCCACGACAGGCCCCATTTTAAAAAAAACATTTCATGCAAAGCACGGCGTGAGTTCCGCTACATAATTCAGAATTAAAATTCGGACGTAAAGCGGGGAGCGGAGTGTCTTAACACTAGGCTCTTTCTGAGTACTCAGCAACTTCAATTAACATTAAAGTATCGTTTCGTTTTCCAGCTTCACGTTGTATCCCGCATATAATAAGGTAGGCAGAGGGAACCAGAGAACCTAGTGTTAAGACACTCCGTTCTCTTCTATATTATATTAAAATTAGTATTTGGTTTTTTCCCATCAACATAAAACAAGTTTGGATTTCCAAGAAAGCAATATAAAAAATCAGGGCCAGTTTTAAAATGTTTCCTAATGATTTTAGCTTCGTTTAAAAGTCAAGGTCAATTGTTTAGCTGAAACATGAACCCAATGCTTTTAAAGGGCTTATCTATAGGTTTTTATATCATTATATTTTTTTTAGCTTCACGCTGTATCCTGTATATAGCAGGGCAGGCAGAGGGAACCTGAGAACCTAGTGTTAAGACACTCCGTTCTCTTTTATATTGTTTTTGACTGGAAATTCAATACCCAATAATGGGTGAGTTAAGAAACTGGAAGATATTACTTTGAATACATTATGTGACAAAAATATATTTGATTTATTAAAATTTTCCTTAATTTTACGAATATTTTGAATTTATACACCTTAACTATATACTTACAGACGCTTGTCGTGGCGCAGAGGCACAAGCGTGAGACTGTAAACGTGACAGGTCGTGGGTTCGATTCCCACTCCAGGAAATGTAAATGCTTAATGTATTTTCATTTCCTGGGTTTGGTAACAAGGCAAAGCGAGGCGTCGAGTTCCGCCACTCAGCACCCATTGCCTCAATTCGGCTGAAAGTGGGGAACGGCGTGTCTTAACATTAGGTTCTCATGCGGGATACGGTGTGAAGCTAGAAAAAAAATACTTGTATTAATAACATGGGGTTTCACTCCCCCGATAGCTTCATTTGCTTACTCCGGCTTACAACAATCAAAAAATTAAATTAAAATATCTAGTTAACGTGTGATTCTTTCAATAATTCTGTTATCTATAATACACTTTTATTTATATATAATAGAAAGACATATATAAGTGTAAGTTCGATTCCCATTGGGGGCAATGATTATATTTAAAATATTTCTGATTCTCCGCTCTGGCAAGACAAAGCAAGGAGTCTCGAATTCAGGCAGGCAGGAAACGGAGTGTCTTAACACTAGATTTTCTCTGACTATCTTGCGGTATAAAACATGAAGAAATATATTCCTAAATATGATTTCAAAACAAACAAGTACTTAAACTTTACCAGAAATTGTTTCATTTGTACTGAACGCCTGACGTGGCGCAGAGGCACAAGGGTGCGACTGTAAACGGGACAGGTTGTGGGTTCGAGACATACTCCTGGGCTTAGTAACAAGCCAAAACGGGAGGTTTATGTCCCGCCAAGAACGTAATGCCTCAATTCGGCGGTAAGTGGGGAACGGAGTGTCTTAACACTAGGTTCCCTCTGCCTACCCTGCTATATGTGGGATACAGCGTGAAGCTATTTATGTATGTGTACTGTTGTATTTATGGTAGAGGTATAACAGCAAAATCTCTCTATAATCTACTAAAAGATCTCAGCCTGACTTGAACTATCATCAGTTAATTTCTAACACTTATTTTCAAAGCGGAATTAGTAGGATATTGAGACTTTATTTAGTTAGAGAACTATCTCTCCTCCTCAGCTCTTTGCTTACACAAAATTTTTGACTTATTTTGAGACAACAGTGGATAAAGAAGTAATTTCTTACAGCCTATTTCACAAAGAAAATAGTTTAAAATAATAATTGTATGAATGTGAACTACCTTTAAGAGCATTAAAAAATTACGATTATTAAAATTTTATTACAGTATTGTTATTTGTTATCTACTATAGATCTCAAATGCTGAAAACCATAAAGTTTAACTAGCGTCGCCCCTCGCATGCACAAGTTAGCGGAAAAACCCCGCGTCGACAGTTCCTTATACAGAAATTTTGGTAACGCAAACAAAGAATGACGATTTGTTTAACGGTTATTGGTATTTTTATTGCTGGCCATGTTTGTGGTTCAAATTTTAGACGATAAAAAATTTATTTCAATATAAAATACTTCATGAAAAAATCAAGATATGTATGAAGAGGTTGATGACTGTGGATGACGAGAAAGAAGTATGTTCGAATTGTAGCATTTGGCGTTCCGTTCTCTCAATATTTATATATAAATACGTGAAGCAAAAACTTTGTATCCCTTTTAAGAAAATTACGCGGACGGAGCAGCATGAAATTTGACACACTTATAGTTTATATAGAGAAGGAGTGCAGAATGCTAATATTTTTTAAAATAATTAATAAAATGTAAAATAAATGTTACACACGCTACCATGGTTTGACACCAGTTTAATACAAATAACATATACATATATTGCTATAGACAACGCGTTGTTACCGCGTCAACGGGGACACTAATAAAAATAATTATCTGATAAGAAACTTGATTTTCTATAATTACAATTTTAACAAAATAGAAACGCCTGTCGCGGCGCAGAGACACAAGCGTGCGACTGTAAATGCGACAGGTTGTGGGTTCGATTCCCACTCTAGGAAATGGATTTTTTCATTTCCTGGGTTTGGTAACAAGGCAAAGCGCGGCGTTGAGTTCTACCACTCAGCACGCAATGCCTCAATTCGGTGGAAAGTGGCGAACGGAATTGTTAAAAGAGAACGGAGTGTCTTAACACTAGGTTCTCAGGTTCTGTCTGCCTACCCTGCTATATACAGGATACAGCGTGAAGTTAAAAAAAAAGAAAAACAAAAAAAAACCTACTTCAAATAACATAAACTGAAAACTGTAATTGTTATGAATAACTCAAAAATTACTCGTCAGACAGAATCCGTAGCGTTTGGCGCTCCGTTCTCTGACTACCCCGCTAGAGATATGCGTGAAGTTAAGTAAGTATCTGAGATCCTAATTAAATTTAAAAGCTACTATATAAAAAAAACTGTCAAAATTGGTTCACCCGGTAAAAAGTTACACGTAAAAAAAATTTCGAATTGAGAACCATACTTCTATTCTTCACTTAATAAATAGCTTAGACCAGTGATTCTCAACTTTTTTTTGTTGCGGCACATATTTATCGATTTCAAAATTTGGCGGCACACAACGAAAAAGATAAAACTGAAATGAATTTTATCATTTAAGTAAGTAAATACTAACTACAACACACTATATAATTTAATAATAATAACATTGTTATATATTTGGAAAATTTTGCGGCACACTTAAAATTGGGCGGCACACAATAGTGCCGCGGCACAGTGGTTGAGAATCACTGGCTTAGACTACAATCTATATATTAATACGTGAAGCAAAAACTTTGGACCCCTCTTTACGAAAATTACATTGATAGTATCTTTTTTAAAAAAATACATTAAAAATTAAATTATTTTAATAATTAAATTAATAAAATAAATGTTACACACACTACCATGGTTTGACATCCATGTTTACATACATTGCTAGGACGCGTTATTAACGCGTCAACAGGGACACTAGTATATCGAAAATTACTAAAAAAACGGAGAACGGAACGGAACGGGAAACAGAGTGTCTTAACATTAGGTTCTCAGGTTCCCTCTGCCTACCCTGCTGTATGCAAGATACAGCGTAAAGCTATGTATGTATGTACTAAAAAAAAACAAATTAAGCAACTTCTAGAAAAATGTTTTATTTTTCAGCTTCACACTTCATCATACATAGCCGGGTAGTCAAAGAGAAATTAGTGTCAAGACACTCCGTTCTAAACTTTCCGTCCCAATTCAAGGTATTGCGTGTTGAGTGACGGAAATCAACACCCCACTATGTCTTACCAAATCACAAAAACTAATAATAATTTAAATATAATCATCGTTCCCCACTTTCCGCCAAATTGAGGCATTGCGTGTTGAGTGGCGGAACTCAACGCCGCACTTTGCCTTGTTACCAAATCCAAGAAATGAAAATACTAAATTTTACATTTCCTGGAGTGGAAATCGAACCCACAACCTGTCGCGTTTACAGTCGCACGCTTGTGCGGAGAACCCAGGGAATTGGGGAACGGAAATGTTGAAAGAGAATGGAGTGTCTTAACACTAGGTTCTCTTGTTCCCTCTGCCTACCCCGCATTTACAAACAGTGTCCCACTTCACCAAAGCATAGTGATTAAGCTTATGGCATAGGAAATATGAAATTCGCAGTACAATATATAATTGAATTAAAGATTTATTTAAGAGACCATCGCACAATGGGACAGAAGCTGACTTTAAACGCAAGTAGCGGAACAAAAGGGATTTCTTCTTTAAAACTCGATCCATTTTCCGTCGACTGCATTGAGTTTATAGTTCTCAAGAACATTCATCAATTACTACCATAGAATGACAAAAGGGATTTATCTATTACTTAGAAATGTAATTTGTATGAGCAAGGGAGTTTTACGCCTGTCGTGGCGCAGAGGCACAAGATTGCGACTGTAAACGCGACAGGTTGTGGCTTCGATTCCCACTCCTGGAAATGTAAAATTTAGTATTTTCATTTCTTGGGTTTGGTAACAAGGCAAAGCGCGGCGTTGAGTTCTGCCACTCAACACGCAATGTCTCAATTCGGCGGAAAGTGGGGAACGGAATTGTTGCAAGAGAATGGAGTGTTAATACACTAGGTTCTCTGGTTTCCTCTGCCTATCCTGCTATATGCGGGTTACAGCGTGAAGTTAAAAATAAAAAAAGGAAGTTTTAACCAACTTATTAAAAGGCGGAGTGTCTCAAATCGACTTTCTTTTTACCCGACTGTTAGAGGAGGGTTATGTTTTTTGCGCGAATCATGTATGTTTGTAATATTCTTTATTACCTCATATCTTCCAAACCCCTGGACCGTGTTAATAATTAAGGTGACGTTAGATAGGTATTGATACTCCAAGTGTCCTTAGATATGTGGCGTCACTTATAATTCAATATGGCTCCCTCTAGAGGCAATAACGTCATGAATAAAAACAAAAAAGTCGATGAAGGGTACCGTGTGGGGTGTCAAATGAAAGGACTTAATTAGCAAATTTCAAATATATAACACATAACTAGCTTTTATAGCTTACTTTAGTTGTATTTGCTTCCTAAATTGGGAGAATTGGTTCAGTCGGGTTTTTTGTTGTTTATACTTACGTGTGTTATTTATTAATTGTGGTACTGGATGAACAAATTTTGATGATTTTTTTATTTATGTGATAGCTAGAGCTTCTGATGTGGTTCCATTTAGTGATAGTTAAGCACTGAGGAGTAGTTTTCGAATTATTCATAATAATTCATCTCTTTCGTAGACTTTATTTGAAATCGTTTTTTTGATGAATTGAATGAAAATATGAAATGATTATAATTATTATTATTTAGTACTTTCCTTTCCTTGCTCTGGTAACAAGGCATAGAGCGGGCTTGAAATCCGCCACTCACGCACGCAATGTCTCAGTGCGGCGGACATTGGGGAACGGAAATCTTATGAGAACGGAATGTCTTAACACTATGTTCTCTAGTTTTCTCTGTCTACTATACCCTACTATATGCGGGATACAGCGTGAAGCTGAAAAAGAGATTATCTATATAGGTACATACATATACACAGTTTAAGTTAATATAAACGTGGTAGAAAAGAAACCAAATTCATTAAAAATTATTTATAGCAATATAAATCAAATCGTCAATTATCTAATAAAATTAAATATATTATTTCTAATAAATTCCATAAAATAATTTTCTTCAAACATTTGTATTGTCTTTATATATATAATACATATGGTATTGTATTGTATGTATGTATGTATGAATCATAAACAATAGTAAATGGTTCTCACAGCCTTATAAGTATGCGCACGTTGTGTGATTTTAAAGTAGCGGCGGCTTGTTAAGAACAGATCATGTGCTATCCCAGAAGACGGTATTGTTAAATACATATATATATATATATATATATATATATATATATATAATCCGATTATCATGAAACTTTATACACAAATCTTGGAGTTATTAAAAGTACTTAGTATATTTATTATTAAAAACGCCTGTCGTGGCGCAGAGGCACATGCGTGCGACAGGTTGTGGGTTCGATTTCCACTCCAGGTAATGGAATTTTTCATCTCCTGGGCTTGGTAACAAGGCAAAGTGCGGCGTGGAGTTCCGCCACTCAGCACGCAATGCCTTAATTTGGCGGAAAGTGGGGAACGGTGCTGCTATATTTTTATGTATTATTTATATAACATTTTTTGGTTTGGTGATTGTTTGTCAAGAATATTGAAACCTAGCTATTTTAAAGATTTCACTATTAATTAACGTATATACGCACTATACACTATGGTATGTAGTATGGCCTGCCATTGTCCACACGAGCGAAGTGGGTAACAGCTAGTATTTATATAAATATAGGGTGTCCCAAAATTAACGCAAGATTTGAATTAAATAGAAAATGCCATTTTAGTCTTTTAATAGCGAATGAATAATGAATATAATAGCAAATGGCGGCAAAGTCAAATCTTGCGTTAATTTTGGGACACCCTTTATATATGCAAATGGACTGATTCATTTGCATATATATAGATTTTATAATATTTTATAGAAACTATCGCCCGATTTTAAAACATTAAAAAAATCATTATTAGGCCACGGAGGCCACTTTGTAAAACTGTTTTATTTTTTTAGCTTCACGCTGTATCCCGCAGATAGCGGGGTAGGCAGAGGGAACCTCAGAACCTAGTGTTAAGAAATTCTATTCTCTTTCAAAAATTCCGCTCCCCACTTTCCACCGAATTAAAATTGTTTTATTTATAATTACTAAAAATTATTACGAATAACTCAAAACTGCTCGTATAACTATAAGATATTGAGACCACATTAGAAGCACCAGTTTCATATACAAAAAGAATCACGGAGTGTCTTAACACTAGGTTCCCTCTACCTACCCTGCTCTATGCGGTATACAGCGTGAAGCTATGTAAGTATGTATGTAAAATAATCATCTAAAAATTGGTTCACCTATTAAAAAGTTATGCGGTAATACACCTAAAAATGTAATCGAACTGCAAACCTCCTCTGAAGTAAAAAATTGCTAAAGCCAAAGATTTTAATTAACAAAAATATCCCTACAGAGATGTCAATAACAAAAGTATTGGAATTATAACGTACAGTTCCAGCCAATAGAACTGCGAATTCACGTTTACTTTAATGCAAGAAAATAAATTTTTGTTTCATTTCTAAATGAAATTTCGTAGAATGGTTCTGATTTGAAATTCAATTAGTTACTTTTCAAAATTTTCAGTTCTGCAATTGAATTGCACACATTTACTTTTAACGTTTAAAAATGAACTCGGTTTTAGGAAGAGGTTATCATAACTTTATTTTTTTATGTGTCAGCATTTCTTTTCACTGTGAGAACCATTTTTTATAATTATTTTCTTGTATAATAGCGAATCTTAATCTAATGAGTAATTTAGAATAATTTATTTAGTTCCGCCACTCAACACGCAATGCCTCAATTTGGCGGAAAGTGGGAAACGGAATTGTTAACGGAACGTAATTTGTAAGAGAAAGGAGTGTCTTAACACTAGGTTCTCAGGTTCCCTCTGCCTTTTTCCTTTTTTTTGAAGTGTATCTAAAGAAGTATTTCTTTAGCGGCGTTGACCACTGTTTGTGATGGGTAAAAATGATAAATTCGCGTCAGGACACGTCACCTGATCGAAAACACGTAAGACGTAGAGAGCGCATGTAAACTTTGACAATTGAATGAAAATATAGACAATCTGTTATTCTTAGAAACAAAATTAAGAAGTGTTATGGTGATGATTTGTAAAGTCTTTTCAAGCATCTTTTTTTTAATGAATTAAATTACATCTACGGGCTCACACTTGCCCGTGCCTTTTGTTTTTTTTTTATTTATTACGTTTGCAGCATACTTAAGTAGAACTACTTAATTGTATCTTAAAACTATGGTGAGATCCTTACCGACTGACCGATTTTTTTTGTTAGTCAATTGTTATAAATTAATTACCAGGTTAGCGACAGTTATCAAAGCGTACGTTTTTACGGTTTTTTTTTTATTTTCACGTATTCCTTTTAATTTAAATGATGAATCTCCTCGATGAGTTGTCGAACGAAAGATAACGCAGATCATATATCGAACCGTTCAAATTATAATTACATGTCGTAGATATATTCTGGAACTTGAATTTAATGTGTTGACTATAACACAAAATAGTGTAAAAGACCATCGTAACACTGTGGAACAATAGCTAACTGTAAACGCGATTGGTTGAGGGTTCAATTCCATCTCGGGGGAATGATTATAATTAATTTATTTTCATTTCTCCTGTTTTGCTAAGACAAAGAATTCTGCCCCATGACAGGTGTTATATGTAGGAAATGAATATATTAATAATGCAAAGCACGGCGTTGAGTACTGCCATTCAGCATACAATGCCTCAATCCAGCGGAAAGTGGGGAACGGTTGAAAGAGAACGGAGTGTCTTAACACTAGGTTCTTAGGATCCCTGCTATTTTCGGGATACAGCGTGAAGCTACTACCTACCTACTACAAAATCTTTTTTACATTAAATCTTAAAATCTTTTTAAAGCGCACGTTCCACCGCACTGATTCGATCCATTAGTCGAATAGAATATTCATAGAAACACGTTTATAATCTGCTACATCCACGCTTTTGCTTTCAAAGGCTCTGCTATTTCCGCTCTACTGATCCCTATCTATTGCGTCATATATTTGCGATCAGAAAAATGGTTTTAACCGACTTCTAAAACGGAGGAGGTTATCAATTTGACTGTTTTTTGTGTTACCGTATAATTTTTTATGTTTTTTGCGCGTATCATGTATGTTTGTAATATTCTTTATTACCTCATATCTTTCAAACTCCACAACCAATTTATATAATTAAGGTGACGTTAGATAGGTATTGACACTCCAAGTCTTCTCATATATGTGACGTCTTAATTCAATATGGCAGCCTCTAGAGGCAATTACGTCATGAATAAAAACAAAAAAATGTTGATGGGTACCTTGTGGGTTGTCAAATGAAAGGACTTTATTAGCACATTTCAAATATATAACACATAACTAGCTCTTATAGCTTACTTTATTTGTATTTGCTTCCTAAATTTGAAGAATTCGTTCAGTTGGGTCGTTTGTTCTTTATAATTATGTGTGTTATTATTATACGAAGCAGTTTTGATGATTCTTTATATGTGATAGATAGTGCTTCTGATGTGGACCTATTTAATTTATCCTATAATCTGAGTTTTTTTTTTAACTTCACGCTGTAACCCGCAAATAGCAGGATAGACAGAGGGAACCTGAGAACCTAGTGTTAAGACACTCCGCTCTCTTACAACAATTCCGTTCTCCACTTTCCGCCGAATTGAGGCATTGCGTGCTGAGTGGCGGAACTCAACGCTTTGCCTTGTTACCCAAGAAATGAAAATACTAAATTTTACATTTCCTGGAGTGGGAATCGAACCCACAACCTGTCGCGCTTACAGTCGCACGCTTGTGCCTCTGCGCCACGTTAATCTGAGTTTGTTTTTGGGTTATTCGTAATAATATTATTTTTCATGAGTGTAGGGGAACACTAAGAGAGAATTTCGTAGGATAAATGCTATTCTATTTCACTCTACAGACGTACTCGTATGTGCTTGTCTCTTTTTAGTGTCGCTTTTTTTTGACATTGAATTTCAAATATAACTATAATTCTAAAAAAATACTTTAGAATTAATCTATAAATATATTTTTATATGCTTAGTAAGTATATAGTATTTTAGATACAGGTATAAGTGTGATTGAGGTCATCGTGGCGCAGTTGGATATTGTTTGTAAACCATTGGTTTTTGGTTCGAGTCCAGCTTTACGCTCTTTTTTTCTTCAGCTTACGAAACGCGGTGAAGAGTTCCGCTATACACACAACGTCTCGAATTGGGGCGGAAGGAGAAAAGAATATCTTTACATGCCACCACCATATTTTGGGGAAAGGATGGGTGGGAAAGGGGAAAACCTGGCTTACATGCCATCAAACCGGAACACATCATAAGATATTTGGCGGTTCGTCTTTGACAGTGGTCGCAAGCCAGACGGAGGGGACGAACCCCCTACCACCGAAATCCTGGGATACCTTACGGGACGCTACCCAGCGGCGGAGGGGAATTGTATTCTAACCCCTTACAGGCAGAAGTTAACTTTCTAAAGTGTAAGTATGAAACCTAAGAAAAAGGTCGCCAGAAAAATTTGAGTGTGCAAAAAAACAAGGTCAAGAAAGAAGGAGAACTAAAAAAATACCTCCACATTCTATACCGGTTTCTCTAAATATACCGGCTTCTCTAAAAATTACCGGATTCCCTAAATATATGTACCGACTTCCTTACATATACGAGTATACCGGCTTCTCTAAAATTACCGACTTGCCTACCTAAAATTTCCGCCCCTCGCCACCGGAAGCTACTAAGAAAATATATATAAATACGTAGCATCCATACATTTAGCGCATGTAATAATGAAAACCGCATCTCCTCGTATGACAATGGAGGTATAACATAATATGTATGTTATTTGAGAACAAACGCAAACAAAGCGATTACGTAACGAACGCTATTGCAAGGACAGTGTTGTGTTTTGAATTTCTTAGAAAACTGTTGTTAAATAAGATTCTTTATTTGATATAATTTTATATATAGTTTATACATACATACATAGTTTTACGCTGTATCCCGCATATAGCAGAGTAGGCAGAGGGAACCTAGTGCTAAGACACTCCGTTCCCCACTTTTCGCCGAATTGAGGCATTGCGTGCTGAGTGGCGGAACTCAATGTCGCGCTATGTCTTGTTACCAAACCCAGGAAAATAAAAATTCATTTCCTGCAGTGGGAATTGAACCCACAACCTGTCGCGTTTACAGTCGCTTGTGCCTCTGCGTCACGATAGGCATTATATAGTTTATAGAAGGAAGAAAATAGTGTTCAGATTTCTTTCTTCACTTTTTGTTTAGTATAAGTGGTGGAACTCTACGCCGCGGCTTGTTATCAAAGATTAAACATTCCTTGAATCCAAAAAGATCGTTTTTCCGTAAGTCACTGTCAGAATGTGCCACGATGGCATAAAAAACTTGGCGTGAACTAGATATCTGTAATTAATATGTGGATTTTTATTCTAAGAAGATTCGTCGTTTCGGCTGTTGCAGTGGATATTTAACTATAACCACGATTGCTTATGAGGTCGACCTTTACTTGGGGAATTATTTTGTTTAAATTATCTATTAGATATGGGCGTTTTCGTTTTTTAGCTGTAACGGTTACATATCGGATATGAAGTTTTCATATCCGATATTATATTCGTTTTCAGATATCGAGTTTGTGTTGCGATAGTTTTCGTTACAATTTAATTTTCATATCTCATCGTCGAGTTGTCGTTACGTTTTGTATGTAGTTATTTGATATCGGATATAATCATTTAGATATCGATATGATATGATATAAGAGTCAAAACCGTTTTTAGTTACATTTTGAAATATTGGTCTCATCCCTATTATCTATATTTCTACTAAAACAAAGAATGTTCAGATTTCAGGCGGTAAGTGGAGAATGGAGTGTCTTCACACTAAGTCTTTTCTGACTACCTGTTCTATTCTGCCAAACGTTTGAGGAAAAGTAAATAATATAAAATTTATGAAACAAATAAATTTTTCACTATGTAACTGGCAGTGGCGAGGCATCCACATAATACGGTTCCTACCGGCTTGCCTTAATTTTAAAAATACAATATAAATATATATACAACGTATGAGACACAAAAAAAGGTGGCCAGAAAAAATCTAAAACCCCCAAAAAAGTATCAAAAATTACCGGCTTCTCTAAATATATACGGGCTTCTCTAAATTTACCGGCTTGCATAATTAACATTTTCACCACTCACCACTGGTACCTGGTGTACTTTTTCAATATGTAATGAAATATTCATTATTTAAACAAACTAAAAATTCTTCTTGGAATACGATGGTTTTATGAAGTTGCGTTATTTGATCTTGTCATTTCATATTCCATGTAAATATTTCTTATAACATACATACATACAATTAAATAAATTTTCATTTCTTAGGTTTGCGGCGTTGAGTTCCGCCACTCAACACACAATGCCTACCTCCCTCTGCCTACCCTGCTATATGCGGGATACAGCGTGAAGCTATGATATAATATGATATGTATAAAGAAAATAGTAATACGTACTAAAATATATTGCGAAAATATTATGATTTTTATATGAATCTCAACAAGATACATTAGCAAGTATGCTCTAAATGATATAATTAAATTATAAAAACAACTTGACAAAAATTTTAACTGAAAATGTATTTTCAGACTCGCAGATGTAACTGAAATATTAAACAATAACAAGATGAAGCCGAAAATAAATATATAATAGATTTAGATGTTAGTCGTCTGTCGTGGCGCAGAGGCACGAGCGTGCGACTGTAAACGCGACAGGTTGTGGGTTCAATTCGCACTCCAGGAGATGGAACTTTTCATTTCCTGGGTTTGGTAACAAGGTAAATGGCGGCGTTGAGTTCCACCACTCAGCAATGCCTTAATTAAGCGGAAAGTGGGGAACGGAGTGTCTTTACACTAGGTTCCCTCTGCCTACCCTGCTACATGGGGGATACAGCGTGAAGCTATGTATGTATGTAGATGTTAGTAACCTAAAAAATATACTTTAATAATTATATTTAAGCGCGGCGTTGAGTTCCGCAATTTAACACGCAGTGTCTCGAAAACGGCAAACGGAGTGTCTTGACACTAGGTTCACTCGGACATCTATTTTCTAAATCAATTATTTTTTTGTGTGTGTTACCGCATAACTGTTTACTGGATGAACCAATCCTAATGAATCTTTATTTATGTGATAGCTAGTGCTTCTGCTCTCAATTATATCTGACTCTTCCCAAAAAGCTTACATGCCAAATTTCAGCCTGCAATGGCCAGTAGTTTCAATTGTACGATATTTATCAGTCAATTAGTAAAGCGTCTTGTGTTTGATATTTATTATGCTTTTAAATAACTTTCCAAATCATTTCAAATATCAGTCTGTCTTATCAGTCCTTTTAGGAGCAATTAAATGCTAATTGACGTCTCTGAGTATAGCTTATTTCAGTTCAAACATAATTATTTAAGCGATACACCATACATACTTTGTTAATGAGTTCTCATTTTGGTGGTAATCTATTTTCGGTTATGATCGCATTGTAATTAGCTGTTCTGTTTCCTATGAACACTAAATGCGTCTTTATGTTATCATTTGTAGAAGCTTGAAATATTTTTGAAATGTTTTCTAAATGAGTCTTTTTCCATACAAGCCTTCTAGCAGAAAACTAGCTTGGAACTATACAATATACATAATTTAAGAACAAAAGAAAACCGATAAATACAAATACAAATATTCTTTATTGCACACAAATAAACAAATAACAGAGAAGTATAAATATAGCGTACAATAAGGCGGCCTTATCGCTTAAAGCGATCTCTTCCAGGCAACCTTTGGATATTGGAGTTGTATAAAGTAGTGGTAGGCGGTGCACTAATCAGGACAATTACATATATAACATATTAAAAAATTTAATATATATTAATACAAAATACAAACTACATACATACATATATACATACATACATACATACATACATACATACATACATACATACATACATACATACATACATACATACATACATACATACATACATACATACATACATACATACATACATACATACATACATACATATATAGACATTATACAGATTATATGTGTCAAAAGAAAATAAATTAATAAACAAAGGCCCGAAATTAAATATTATAGCATTACTGAATAACAGACAACGTACTGGTGAAACTACTGCCCATAAAAGGTTGAATTTTGGTATGTAGGCTCCTTGAGGAGTGTAAGGGAGCACTAAGAAAAGATTGCTCACAAATACGAGAAGAATTAACAGAACAAATTGGAAACTGGGGAACGGAGTGTCTTAACACTAGGTTCTCAGGTTCCCTCTGCTTACACTGCTATATGCGGGATACAGCGTGAGCTAAAAAAGAAATAATAGAAGAAGAGAAAACGAGATTAAGTTAGATTAATTTTTATGGTCGAAGCAAACAATATCACGTATACAGGTATTTAAAGATAAAATCATAACATAACAATACGCTACAAATATCTCATACTAAGTCAGTCTTCGTCGGATATTTCCACTTACACACTGTATACCAGAATAATCGGTGAGAGTTTAGTGTCAAGACACTCCGTTCTATGCTTTCCGAATCTGAGAGTCTAGACTAACTAAGACTAACTTTAGACGAACTAATTATTTATTAAATGAAACTATTTTAAACGGATTAATCGCGTATATTTTAGTATTCGAAAATACATCTTTGGAAACCCAACGTTTCGAACACTTTTCTGTAGTCCGTACCTGTAGACTCTACCTGTGAAAAAATAAAATAGTTTCATTTAATATTTGCGTAAATCAAAGAGAACTAATTATTTGCCCGAAATGAGGACCTCATAACAGAGGCTGGCGTCTACATATTCCACCCTCCACTTTCCGCTTAAATTCAAGCTAATACTTTGCCTTACCAGAGCGAAAACACAAAAAAAAATTATAAATAAATAATTATTTGCACATTAGTAAATGACGACCTCACAATAGGGTAGTCAGAGAGAACCTGTCATCAAAACAGTCCGTTTACCACTTTCCGCCTTAATCCAAGTCATTACTTTGCTTTATTTGTCCTCCACTGGAACGTTCGAAGCGCCATAAAATTAAAAATTAAAAAGAATTAATAATAAGTAATTATTTGCCCCAAATGAGGATCAAACCCAGATTTATCACGTTTATCTGGTTTCCACCGCGCCACGACGGCCTCTAACGGCCTCTTCCAGTAAAACGCCTTTGTAATTTTAATGCGAAATCAAACCCATTGTTTGAAATGTACTGAAACTGCGCACTTCGTACAGGCTGTTACCGGTTCATGACGACGTACAGTATGTCTGTGCCGTGTGACGTCACACGTCTAAAGAACAATATTGATTTATTATCTCGTGTAAAATCGACATGTTAATATGATATTCATACAATTTGTAGTATAGTGTGATAATGTACAGGCAGATACGATTACTTATAGCTATTTCCTATGTGTTCGTATCGGGTGGGCATAAGTTGGTATATTGAAAATTAAAGTTGTTAGGAAAGGCAGTTTTTAGTTTAAATTTTATCTGTATGTTCTGGTATTAGGTTATGTTAATACCTTTTTCATGAAAGTGTTGACTACATTTTTTTCGTTTTAGTAATAACCGTATAAATAAAATAAATCTTTATATTTTCTTCTCTTTTTTTATTTACGCTGTATCTCGCACATAGCAGGGTAGGCAGAGGGAACCAGAGAACCGACCTGTAAAGACACTCCGCAAATGTTAAAAAGGCATTTCCGTTCCCCATTTTCCGCCGAATTGAGGCAATGCGTGCTGATTAGCGGAACTCAATACCGCTCTTTGCTTTGGTATTAAGAGCGAGGAATTGAAAATACCAAATATTATTTAATATTTTCTTTTCCTTAAGTGGGAATCGAATCTATAACCAGTTGCGTTTACAGTTGTACAAAAAAATCTTGATAATACCTATTAATATTTAAAAAGATTTTTATGCAAGTCGATTTATCAATCTATTCACCCCTGGTACGAATAAAAATGCGCTCTTATTGCGGAGCAGAGAGTGTTTAGTAAAACACTCCGTTTTCTATTTTTCGTCTATTTTAGGACATTCAAAGTTAAATAATTTTATTTACATTACAAAGTATCATACTTAAATTTTAGAACGACATAAAATTTATTACCAGTTTACTAACGTTATTGCCTCTAACCTGATAAGAACCGGCGCAGCGCAAAAAACTGACGGGACTAGTTTTTTTCAGATTGACAATTATTTACTAGTGACAATAAATTAAACAGTGGATGACAGAAATTAACTCCACAGCTTATAACGTAGTAACGTTAACATTTGCCACCGGGGTCCATGGAAGACTGGGGTAGTTCCCGTGGCACCGGCTAGTGGCGGTTGAGGAGGAACTCCGTGAGGTTTTAGCGGGTGGTTGGCCTACTATCTACTGAGTTAGGAGTCCCACATAACCTTTCCAAATCCCGAACGGGCGGGTATCCGTAAAAGGGTTTCACCGACTGAGAATCGAACCCACAACAATGGTATATTGTTAGGCACCACATTCTGCCTAAGGTTTTTCATAAATGTTTTTATTTTATTCACTATGGGTCATTGGAGCCATTTAAAGGTTCCTAATGTTGAAATTTTGTAATTATTTTTTTGTTCTTTTATTCTTTTTTTGCTTCAAGCTATATCCCGCACATAGTAGGGTAGGCAGAGGGAACTTGACATTTCCGTTCCCCTATATATAGTTCTCAAAGGATTTTTTATTGTATTTTTGCCATTATTCACTGGATCCATGATTTAAATGATTGATTTACTCCAACTAATGACCAATACACAAACTTAAGAACCTTTAAATGTCTCTCCTGTAAAGTTGTATGTATGCATTTGTACCAGTATACGAATTTATTTTGTATTATAAATTTCAGCCACTTCACCAGCGATGTCTCGAATTAAGGTGGAAAGTGGATAACGGAGTATCTTCTAGACTTTAGTTCTCTCTTTCTACCCTGCTTTTATATAAATATATTAATAATTAATAATTGTTCTTAACTGTATTAAGATCACTAATTAATTACATAGAATTCATAATTCTTCGCCTTCGATTTCAAAATATCCTGTTTACATTTAAACAAGAGTTTGAATGATGTTTTGAAAATATACGTTATTTCTGATGTCGAGTGTACATGAGTCGTGCAATTTGAACGTTCCGATCAGTCCACCTCGTTATAATTATATATATCAGGGGTGAGCAACCTTTTTTAGCATATTTTGAAATTTTTGGCAAGTCAAATTCATATTTTTAATGTTTTGATTGACTAAAAAACAAATTTGATATTTTTTTCAAAAAATATATATTTTTTTATTTTTTTGATGGTTCACACTTTTGAATTGTATTTAAAATTATATTCATATTTTAAATACTAGACGACATAAGCATGAATCCAAATTATTAAGATTTTAACTTGAAATTCAAACAAAATGCGCTAAGAAGTTAAATTATTCACTCATCAGATCTTTTTTAAATTTAAAAGGGACCACTAGCTACAACATAAAAAAAGAATCATAAAAATTGGTTCTTCCAGTAAAAAAATAAATAGTAACACACCCAAAAATACAGTCAAAAACTTATTATCAGGAAAATACTTGTATCAGTAATATAAACAAAAGCTTGGCGGGCCGCGGTTTGCTTACCCCTGTTATACACCTATAGTTTCACGCTAACAGAGGTTCTTTGATCTTCTTGTAAGCCATTCAATTAGCAAGTGAAACGTTATGTGTTAAATTCTTAATATATTTAGTTTAGGTATATTTTCAGCTTCCTGGATAGTAGGACGGAATATAGTGTTAAGACACTGTGCTCTCCGCTTTCCTTAATTCATTTTATTTATCTATATTTTAATACGTAAAGCACAAAAATTGTACCCTTTTGTACGAAAATTGCAGGGACGGAGGAGCATGAAACTTGGCATAGTTTATATAGAGAAGGTGTGCAGAATGATATATCTTTTTAAAATAATGCATAAAAAATATATTAAATTAATAAAATAAATGCTACACACACTATCATAATTGGACGTCCATGATTATATAAAGTAACATATACGTTGCTAGTCAACGCGTTGTTAACGCGTCAGCGGGAACACTTGTTATTTGTTTAGGAATTTACTCTTCGGTATATATACCAAAAAAAAAGAGGCCCCTTAAACCTACCCGTTGGGTCGTAATTCGCAGGCTCTCTCTGCAACGCGATAGGCACCCGCACGGTGAATTCACGGTGCGTTAAGGAGTTTCTTCTCATTTGACGGTTTACCTGTCTGTCTGTATGTTACCGCTAATTTCTGAAATATTCGGACCGATTTTGACGGGACTTTTACTGGTAAGCAGCTTATAAGGAGTAACTATTTTTTTAACTTCACGCTGTATCCCGCATATAGCAGAGTAGGCAGAGGGAACCAGAGAACCTAGCGTAAAGACACTTCATTCTACATTTCCGTTCCCCACTTTCCGCCAAATTGAAGCATTGCGTGTTGAGTGGCGGAACTCAACGCCGCGCTTTGCCTTGTTACCAAACCCAAGAAATGAAAATACTAAATTGTACATTTCCTGGAGTGAGAATCGAACCCACAACCTGTGGCGTTTACAGTCGCACGCTTGTGCCTCTGCGCCACGACAGGCTTAAGATGCTTACACTTAAGCTACTTTTATTTTAAAAAATCTCCTAATTGCGTAACTATATCACATTATAACTTTTTATTATATTCCAAGCGGATGAAGTCGTGGGCACAGCTAGTCATTTATTAAGCTTCTTGAGAAAATTCCTCAATAATACTCTACAATTGTTATTTGAAGTGGGTTTATTTGTTTCAATATGGAGAACTGGTACTTAGTTACTTAGCAATTTTGCTTGTTTGAAATCTATATATAAATATGTGAAGGAAAAACTTTGGAGCCCTTTTTATAAAAAATACGGGGATGGAAGTGCATGAAACTTGACACACTTATAGTTCATATAACAAAGGAGTGCAGTATGATAATATCTTTTTAAATTAATGCATAAAAAGTATATTAAATTAATAAAATAAATGTTACACACACTACCATGGATGTTAAACCATGTTTATATAAAGTGACATATACGTCACTACGCAATGCGTTATTAACACATTTACGGGACAACTAGTGTAAATAATTTTACCAAGCGTGAATAGGTTGATAAATCAAAAATGACAGTTTTCAGTCATTTTTAAGCTTAAGTTTCATATGAAAAAATAGTTTTTTTATGTAATTATAATACGTTTTTACCTCAAGTGCTTGATTTTTTGTATTTAGTCATTAAATTAATTTACAAATAAAGTAATCCTTATTATAAAAAAAAGGTAAATTTAATAATATTTGGCCTACAAAATGAAAATAAAAATATTTTATAAAATCTTATTTATTTTTATTTTGCAATAAAGAAAGCTGACTTCAAATAAAATGCACTAAATAGTGAAATATTACGAATAACTCAAAAACTTTTGGTCATCTTAACTAAATTTAAACGCAACCACATTAGAAACACTAGCTATCATATACAAAGATAATCATCAAAATTGGTTCACCCAGTAAAAAGTTATGCACACATCTCATTTTTTTAAGACGGTTAAGATAATTGACTTAAAATCAAACATACGGAGTATATAAATAGCAAGAGATTGATGCGTACAATTGTCAATTGTTGACAAAGATTTCCAATTTCATATAAAATCTTAACTAAATTTAAATAGGACCACATCAGACGCATTAGCTGTGGTATACAAAAATAATCATCAAAATCAGGTTGTGGGTTCGATTCCCACTCCAAGAAATGGAATTTTTCATTTCCTAGGTTTAGTAACAAGGCAAAGCGTGGCGTTGAGTTTCGCCACTCAGCACGTAATGCCTCAATTCGGTGGAAAGGTGGGAACGGAGTGTCTTAACTCTAGGTTCCCTCTGCTTACCCTGCTATATGCGGGATACAGCGTGAAGCTATGTATGTATGTAATCATCAAAATTGATTCACTCAGTAAAAAGTTTAACCGACATAACACAAATAAAAAGTAAAATTATTACGAATAACTCGTAAACTACTCGTCAGATCTTAACTAAATTTAAATGGGACCACATCATACACACTAGCTATCATATAAACACACAACATAGAAATCGATTCACCCAGTAAAAAATTATGCACACACACCTCCTTTTTTGGAAGTCGGTTAAGATAATTGACTTTAAACACACGCAGTATATAAATAGCAACAGATTGATGCGTACAATTGTCAATTGTTAGAGTCAATTGTCGTGAACATATATATTTTTATTGAACGATTTGTAACACAAAATTGTGCGCACACGCAAATTGTTACGTACATATAGACGTAAATGTATTTACAACCGACTTAGAAAAAAGAATCCCAGTTTTTTTATATGTGTTACTGTTCATTTGGTTGTTGGTGTTCCTTTTTTGTTAAAATTTTAATTAATATATGGATAATTTATTATACTAGTGTCCCTGTTAACGCGCTAACAACGTGTTGTCTTTATCAATGTATATTGTATATGTCACTTTATATAAACCTGAATCAATCATGGATGAAGTCAAACCATTGTAGTTTGTGTAACATTTATTCTGTTAATTTATTATACTTTTTTATTATGCATTATTTAAAAAAAATATATTATCATTGTGCACTCCTTCGCTATATAAACTATAAGTGTGCCAAGTTTCATGCTCCTCCGTCGGCATAATTTGCGTAAAGACGGGTCCAAAGGTTACATTTTCCCGCTTTGGTAAGAGAGACAAACAGGTAATCTCTTGAATTTGGGCAGAAAGTGAAAAAAGAAACTTTCACATTAGGTTCTATTAATTAAGATTTTTCCATAAAATTATTACGATTAACTCAAAAACTACTTATCTGATCTTAATTATATTTAAATGGGACCACATCAGAAACTATCATATAAGCAATGAATCAAAATTGGACCACCCCGTAAAGTCATATAAGCCAGGTTTTCAGCCAGAATGTGGTGGTTCCGATAGCGAACTACTACATAATCCTCCCCTTCCATCTGTATTCTCTAGGTTGGCAACGCCTCTACAACATCTCTGGTGATGTAGATGTCTATGGGTGAAGGTAACCACTTACAATCAGGTGGTACTTCTACTCGTTTGCCATCCGTTATCCGTAATAAAAAAAAGGAAGTCATGCGGTAACACAGATAAAAAAATAATCGTACTTAGAAACTCCTACATCTTATAAAGTCTTCAGCGGCGGCGAAGGCATGACGGCGTCAGAACGTCATGCCATTTGCCGTTTTTTATATACACGTTTCTTTACGAGTGCGTATCAATAAAATTTAAATAGTCAATTATTATAGAATGACCTTACTCTAAATATGTATGAAAATTATGATCTCGATGTCAAAGAGTGTGCTGATGTAAAACAAAATTAACATTAACAATATGACATGATTGTTAATACAATTTGTTAAATGCGGAGACATCTTATAGTTTTTAAAGGTGTGTCTAGATTTAAGGCAGACAGTGGAAAAGGTAGTGTCGTAAAGTTGAGAACGGAGTGTCTTATCACTAGATTCTCTGACAACCATGGTATGCGAGAAAAATCACGAAATTTATTTTTAGATATTTTGTTAGGTTGTTTATCAGTTTATCAGTTCCTCAAATAATGACGAAATTTTTGTTGAGAAGGAACATACCAAACAAGTAACCATTACCAATAAAGTACACATGCGTAGAAGTAAAATTGCGAAACGAGATAAACGTAGCTAGTTATAATTTGGGTTTTTTTTTTAACTTCACGCTGTATCCTGCATATAGCAGGGTAGGCAGAGGGAACCAGAGAACCTAGTGAGACACTCCATTCTCTTTCAACAATTCCGTTCCCCACTTCACAGGAAATGTAAAATTTAGTATTTTCATTTCTTGGGTTTGGTAACAAGGCAAAGCGCGTTGAGTTCCGCCACTCAACACGTTATGCCTCAATTTGGCGGAAAGTGGGGAACGGAATTGGGATTTATTTAATATATTATATCAAAGAACACACAAAATAATTTTATTTTACATATATCATATAAAGGTCTAGCAAATGACACTATAAATAACTGTTTCACTATTTCGTGTCTAAATCCAGACGTATATATGTATATATGTTGTGTTCCATCACCAAATCCAAATCAGTTGCACATAAAAAGTAATTTATTTTTAAATCACATACAGTACGTATATCAGCTCACTGAAGTGATTTTCCTCACCTTATCTCCCCATATCTACGAGTACGACTATCGCGTCACGGTTGGGTGTGTCACAATTTGTATGAGTCATAATTAACAATTGTCAGTACTGAAATTATCTTACGCCCATAATCTTAATAAAACAACTATTTACTACTTATTTCCGGTAAAGAAAAGTAATTAAATCTAGTATAATTCGTATTTCGTTATCAGATACGTGTTAAAATATATTCAAATAGCATAGCAATTTCACGCGACGTCATTTTTTTTTTTAACTTCACGCTGTATCCCGCGTATAGCAGGGTAGGCAGAGAGAACCTAAGAAACTAGTGTTAAGACACTCCGTTCATCCACGTCATTTTCGTGGATTTTAAAACTTAAAAATCCGGGTTTTTTCGAAAAACTTTCTAGAAATTATCTCTTAGCTCCCCTACACTCCCCAAGGAGCATACATGTCAAATTTCTATTTTCAATGTGCAGTAGTTTCGCCTGTACGTCGTTTATCAGTCACTTAGTAATGCAAGCGTTATATATATTGATTACAAGTTTTTATTCAACTTGCAGTAAGTCAAGATTTACAAGCTAAATTTGGCATCATAGTATCCGATTGAGCTGAAACAAAACACCTTTAGTTCTGATGACAATATAATTCTATAGAATTAGTATTGTTGTTAATACAAAATCGCCGCCACAAAAAAATGGCGGATTACATTTTTGTAGTTTTTGTAAGAAATAAAAAAAAGACAACTGTAGATAAAATGTACTAAATAGTGAAATTATTACGAATAACTCAAAAACTACTCATCTTAAATAAATTTAAATGAGACCACATCAGAAGTACTAGAATGGGATAACTTGAAAATAAAAAATACAATAATATCTGTCTGTCGCCTGCCATGCCGCAGAGGCACAAGCGTGGGACTGTAAACGCGATAGGTTGTGGGTTCGATTCCCACTCCAGGAAATGTAAAATTTAATATTTTCATTTCTTGGGTTTGGTAACAAGGCAAAGCGCGGCGTTGAGTTCCACCACTCAACACGCAATGCCTCAATTCGGCGGAAAGAGAATGGAGTGTCATAACACTAGGTTCTCTGGTTCCCTCTGCTTACCCTACCATATGCGGGATACAGCGTGAAGCTAAAAAAAAAGCAACAATAAAATCTTAAATAAACATTTCCTAATATTTTTATATTTGTACAAGATGTTATAGAGCTCTGTGTCATATAAAATTAGAGTTAATTAACACTCTTATGTACGTTGAGATAGGCTTATTATACATGAGATACGTAGTCGTCTCTTTTTTAGCTACACGCAGTATCCTGCAAATAGCAGGGTAGGCAGAGGGAACCTAGTATTAAGACACTTCGTTCACCACATTCCGCCGAATTGAGGCATTAAATGCTGAGTGGCGGAACTCAACACCGTCCTTTGCCTTGTTACCAAACCCAGGAAATGGAAGTACTAAACTACTTTTACATTTCCTGGATTGGGAATCGAACCCACAACCTGTTGCGTTTACAGTCGCACGCTTGTGCCTCTGCGCTACGACAGGCGTTTGTAGTATGCTTTTTGGTATAAAGCGTGATTAGTAAGCGCAATTATATCGTAACTAAATATTTTAAACAAATTAAATAGAATTATGATTAACTTTTTTTTTGTTTTTTTTAACTTCACGCTATATCCCGAATATAGGGGGATAGGCAGGGGGAACCGGAGAACCTGTTAAGACACTCCGTTCTCTTTCCGCAGAGTTGAGGCATTGCGTGCTGAGTGGCGGAACTCAACGCCGCGCTTTGCCTTGTTACCAAACCCAAGAATGCGATAACGTACATAAAAATACAGTCGTACTAAAAACCTCCTTTTAAAGTTAGTTAATAAGTCATAAAAATAAATAATGCATAGATAGCTAATTTAAATATAAGCTGAACATCGTATTTGCAATAAAATATAGTTTTTCTCGTTACACAACCAAAGGATGGAACTTTGTTGAAAACTACGTAAAACCAATACTTTTTAACTCACAAGTTTTATAAAATACGTAGGAAATGTAAATAAATAATTATAAAACTTTGCTAGTTCTCTATTTGCAGAAGGATATTTGCTCATATCTAGTATTCATATTTTATGCCTGTTACACTCTCACGCCAGGTTACTCAAACGAGTATCATGAAACTTCGATACATATTCTTAGATGTATTAAAAAGAACATAGAATATTTGTTGTTAAGTTAAGGAAAATAAATAAAAAAATAAATTTGTCAAAAAAACGCCTGTCGTGGCGCAGAGTTTCGCGCAGGTTCGATTCCCACTCCAGAAAATGTAAAAGTTTAGTATTTTTATTTCTTGGTTTTGGTAACAAGGCAAAGCGCGGCGTTGAGTTCCGCCACTCAGCACGCAGTGCCTCAATTCGGAGGAAAGTGGGGAATGGAGTGTCTTGACACTAGGTTCCCTCTGCCTACCCTGCTATATGCGGGATACAGCGTGAAGCTATGTATGTATGTATGTATGTCAAAAAAAATGAATAATTTTTTGATAAATTCAAAACCTACAAATTAACGAACATACGCACTATACACCAGTGGCGAGTTGTCCGTACAACTCGATTCCCACCAGCTTGATTAACTTTTCAAAGTACAAGTATGAGACCTAAAAAAAATTATAGACCTGAAAGAAAGGTCATCGCCAAAACTCGATAGTGAAATTACTAAATACCTTGACATCCTATACCGGCTTCCCTTAATATATCGGCTTCCGTAAAAATTACCAGCTTCCCTAATATACATCGGCTTCCCTTAATTTACCGGCTTACCTAACTAAAATTTTCACCACTTACTACTGCTATAGTATGTAATATGTACTGCAATAAACCACGAGCGACGCCGCGAGTAACAGCTAGTAATATACATTTATATTGTAGTTTCAAAATGCAACCAGGACAATCTTCTATAAAAATCTAATTCGTGGTTACCATGGCAACGTGAATACAAACAACAGTGTCTCGCATAAGATATGCAAATCTTGTACTACGGAGCGCCAAAATAAGGACAAAATGTTTGTATGGAAAATTTTACATGTTATCTTAAAATGTTTGTATGACTGCATGTGTATATATAAATTAATAATAACATAATTGTATGTATTGAGAAAGATATGTATGTGTTTACTCAACATGTAATGTTTTGAATTGGGGCGGAAATATGAGGATGGACTGTCTTGACTTACTTTAGTGATTATGTTTTTAGGCTGTGGTCACAAATTTATATTATTTTTAGGTGAGTTTAGCTTCTCAGGTTCCCTCTATCTATCCTGCTATATGCGGGATACAGCATGAAGTTAAAAAAAACTAATTTAAACATAATAATTTCCCCGAATCGGAATCGAACCCACAACTAATCGCATTTACAATCAGACGTACCACTTGGCTTAAATTTCTCATAACTTATTATAACATAATTATTAGTTTTGAATATCTACAGAAAAGCTAACTTCATGATATTGCAGGAAAATGATACCTTTGAAGTTGCACTAACTTTAATGAGCTTATCGTATTCCATTCTGACAGTTTGGATTTCTTAGAAGTGTTTACTTCGTTCGCTTATTATTTAGTATTTGTAAAGTAGACTGACTGGAGTCGTTTGCTAGTTAAAAATAGATACTTGACATTTTAGATGATGTTGGTGGATTCAATCATTTAAATATTTACGAATGTCCCCGTTAACGCGTTAATAACGCGTCCTAGGAACGTATGTATATAAACATGGATGTCAAACCATGGTGGTGTGTGTAACATTTATTTTATTAATTTTATGTATTATTTTAAAAAGATACTATCATTGTGCACTCCTTCGCTATATAAACTATAAGTGTGCCAAGTTTCGTGCTCCTCCGTCCGCGTAATTTTCGTAATAAGGGGTACTAAGTTGTTGCTTCACATATTAATAGATATTTCAATATGTTTTTCTATTTGGACAAAGTGCGGCGTTTAGTTACGTCAACTAACTTGTAATATCTATAATAAGTGGCAAATGAAGAATAAAGTTTTTTAACTGTTTGAGATTACGTCGGCTTCGAATACATTCCCGAGTACTAGTATAAGCAGTGAGAACCTATTTCGGTTCGAACTCGAGATATTGCATGATAAATGGCGGAACACAACGTCACGCTTTGTCTTACCACGATTGCCTCTAAAAGTACTAACAATAAAAAAATAATCTTATTTAAGACGCCCGTCGTGGCGCAGGGGCACAAGCGTGACTGTAAACGCAACAGGTTATGGTTTCGATTCCTTTAACATTAAATAATTATTATTTTGTGTTTTGATTTCCTCGCTATGGTAACAAGGCAAAGCGCGGCGTTGAGTTCCACCACACAGCACGCAATGCCTCAATTCGGCGGAAAGTGGGAAATGGAAATTTTAATTAGTCTTAACACGTTGGTTCTCAGGTTCCCTCTCCCCACCCTGCTATATGCGGGATACAGCGTGAAGCTAAAAATAACTTTCTTGTTATAGTTGAATTGATAAAAAGAAGTAATAATTGTTATACATCTTATATAATATGTATTATTTATCTATTACTCTGTTTTACTCTATATATAAATATTTGAACGCACATTAACTTAACGCAAGGGCGTTGTGTTCTGATTCCGTATTGTTACTATTCACAGGTATTTACTAACTACCCGCGGTTTTGCTTGCTTCATCAAGAAAAAATCGCATTAATGTCGATCTTCTGCCTTTCCTTACTTTTCAAAAAGGATAAGTTATAAGGTGACTTATTTCACGGTTTTTATATGTGTGTTACATAACTTTTCACTGAGTGAACCAAGTTTGATGATTCTTCTGTTATATTATAGCTGATTTTGATGTGCCCCTTTTAAATTTAGTTAGGATATGAGGTAGTTTTTGAGTTATTCGTAAATAATGTACTTTTTAATACATTTTCTTTGAAGTCGGCTTTTTTTAATTTGCATTGTTTTCTTTTTTCAATGTGAGAAAATTATTAGTTATGGACACCCTCTCGATTGGGGACACGAATGGGTTATGTGGGACTTCGTACTGGCAGATGTAGGTTATCCATACCCACTAAAAACTCTTCCACCGCCACTAGCCTAGAGGTCATGGAAATACCGGCGTACCGTGTACCTCGGCAGCTTGAATATTCCCCTCGAAATTAAATATTTTACTACGGTAAAAATTAGCTTATGTGACACTCCTGTCACCTAACTATCTCCATCCATCTAACTATCTTCATCTTCAAGGAGTCCTAACATATTATGATATGTACATCGCTTCGTTGCGACGTAAAAGAGGGACAAACAAACAGATATACATGCTTTTCGATTTTATAAATTAGAATACTAGATCTGTACCAGGCGCGAGAATGTTAATAAGTCAACTTGCATATACATTTTTTTTAAATATTATTAGTCGTTACAATCGTTTTATTTATAGAGTGAATAAATTATAAAAAAAAAGAAATTTATTAAAAAAAAAAGTAAAAAAGTATTAAAATAACATAAAAACGGAATTTAGAGATAAACATTTAATCTTTGTAATTAAGGTTGTAACAAAAAAGCCGGTATTTTTTAGATAAGCCGGTATAGGATGTTACGTTCTTTAGTAATTTCACTATTGAATTTTGATGATGACATTTTTTTTTAGATGTTGTTTTTTAGCTGTCACGCCTTTAGTGACTTTGTTTTTTGCATACTTAATTACAATTTAAGCTCCACATTTTCCTGGTGACTTTTTCTTTTGTATTATAAAAGTTTCGCTCCCAATTTTTTCCTCAAATATTATTGTCATTTACAGAAGATAAGCCGGTGGAAACCTTGTTGTATGAACGCCTCGCCATTACTAAAATGTCAAATAATCACGAATAATTTAAAAATTACTCCTCAGATGTTAACTAAATTTAAATAGAACTACATCATAACATCATCACGTAACACACATAAAAATACAGTCCCTTTTTTGCAGTCAGTTAAAAATACCTGTACTGAATAGTATTTTGAGTTATCAACTTATTAACGCCTGGTTTTTACAGAATAAAAAAAAATCTATTTTAAGTAGGCAAAGTCGCAGGAAATCGATAGTATTTTAAAATGCAAACATTTCTATTTTAAAAATGCATACAACAAAATGTAAAATGTTCCCATCAGCGTACGCCCTACGCTTGAAAACTTTGTTATAATTCTGAAAAGCATCGAGGTGTAAGGTAACGAGCAAATTGGCAGTTTTCGTGGAATAATGTACATATGCTTGGAAAATACAGCATTTATATGAAACTGTCATATTTAATACTTTTTTTACATACTATTGGTTTACAAAATATAATTAGTGAAGCGTTTTTCAACCGATTTCTAAAAATAAAGGTATTTAATTGGGTTGCATTTTTTTATGTGTGTGTGTACACATAACTTTTCACTTGATGTACTAATTTTGATGATTTTCTTTTTTATGATAACTAGTGCTTTTGATGTGGTCCCATTTAAATTCAGTTAAGATCGGACGAGTAGTATTTTTATTATTTAGGTATTTTAAAGCGAAAGTTCAAACGAACGAACAAGCACAATACGTAATGTAGTTTGGACTGCTATTGATCATGCGAGCGAAGCCGCGGGCAACAACTAGTAGTAAATAAAAATATTGCATGGGCTTCTACCAGCCAATGTAAAAAACATAATAATGTATCACTACCTCCTATGTTAAGGGAAATATATTTAAAATAAATCGCACACAATACTTTACCCAGAGACTACAATTAACTACAGTGTTCGTACGCTTTGTTTGATTCGTCAATTGACTCTCGTCCTATTTATTACGTCAATTAATTTTTGAATGCTCAATTACTTTAGATCGGAATAGTTATGATTTATTTTATAACTTTATATATAGAAATATAATAAAACCTGTCACCCAGTAAATAACGCCTGTCGTGGCGCAGAGGCACAGACACAAGCGTGCGACTGTAAACGCGACAGGTTGTGGGTTCGATTCCCACTCCAGGAAATGTAAGATTTAGTATTTTCATTTCTTGGGTTTGGTAACAAGGCAAAGCGCGGCGTTGAGTTCCGCCACTCAACACGCAATGCCTCAATTCGGCGGAAAGTGGGGAGCGGAATTGTTGAAAGAGAACGGAGTGTCTTAACACTAGGTTCTCTGGTTCCCTCTGCCTACCCTGCTATATGCGGGTTACAGCGTGAAGTTAAAAACAAAAAAAAAAGAAAAAATATGCAATAAAACTACTTTTGTCCTATACCTAGTAGGGTGATCATAGAGTATCTAGTGTCGAGACACTACGCTTTCTTACTGAATTTGGAACATTTATTGTTTGTGTTACAAACAGAGCAGAGGAGACAAAGTAATTCAAATTTCTTTCTAGTGAAAATTGAACCACCAACCATTCCTCATGTAATCCACTGCGTCACGATGGTCTTATTAAAATTTATTTTGAAAAATTAATTGATATTAAATTTTATTTTAAGTGTAGACAACGACAATATACAAAATAAAATGTTTAGTTATATCATAAGGTATATTTATGAGAATCCCTTTATACTCGAGGGCTTTGAAACGGAGCTATTTAAATTTTGCCTTCAAGCTCGAGGGCTCCGCTACGGAGACAATGCAAATAGTTTAAAATATGTATGCAGTTATTTCTGATGTAAGAGCAACACCTATTAACATATATTTTGTCGAAATATTAAATAAAAAGGGGTTTTTTTATAAAATATTAACAATTAAAAATATATATTAACTAAAAGTTAATTAAAAAAAAGATGAGATATGTCAAGAGACACTCGGATGGAACGAAGTTTTATTTTTTATAATTTATTATGTACGTAGCGTTTGGCGCTCCGTTCTCTCTGACTACCCCGCTAGGGACAAAGCATGAAGCTAGGTAGGTAGGTAGGTATTATGTACAAAAAATCTGTATACACTCAACAAAAGTAATCGTCGCCACACCATACTGTTCTATGCGAAATAGTAATATTTTTTTTTCTTTTTTTTTTTTTTTTCGAAAGGATATACATGCTGTTGACCCTAGCGGTCTTTACAGCGACACCGGGGGGGTGAGGGAAGAGGGTGCTTAGTCCCTGCGAAATGTAAGCACTAACTGGCTGCTTGAGAGGATGCCGACAGGCGCAAGGGCGTCCCCTGCGGGACTAGGACCTCGGCTTGCGCGAGTCGTGCGGGCGGGGGAACGAAATAGTAAGACGGAACGAAAACAACTGACTTGCTTTGTATGTCTCTCATACAGAGAAACACGCGCACGCCGCACGGCTTACAACTATAGTAGAAAGTGTCGTTACAACCTTTGGTCTTATTTTTTTCCGTCTAGCCCCTTTCGCAACACGCGATAAGGAAATTCGTTCCAAAATAACGTCAATATCAGTCTATACACGTCCCAAAAGAGGGAAAAAATAGTTTTCTATAGATTCA
Organism: Philaethria dido; assembly: GCA_033558755.1. NCBI lineage: Eukaryota > Metazoa > Arthropoda > Insecta > Lepidoptera > Nymphalidae > Philaethria > Philaethria dido. The sequence continues at coordinate 523,329 of JAKGSA010000002.1, forward strand.
ATGTAGGTACTACCAGTATTACATATTTCTACAGTATTCTACAGTGAATGAAAATGTCCGGTTCGGATGATTAAAAATCAAAATCCTCAGATATTTTTTACTTTTTCTCATATGTGTCCGTCACGAGAATTCAATCAAAACCTTCTATTGAATAAAGCCTTTGTACTATTCTTTGAAAATTTTACCTCTGTGAAATATTGGACTGTCTATGGTCGTCGAAATTACGTTGCGAGGCATTTGTATAGCATGGAAATACGTATTTCCGCGTATAAATATTTTATTTAAATAAAATTATTAGTAATTTTGTGGCTATCGTGGCACAGTAGGATAGCGTTTGACTGTAAATACCATTTGGTTGTGAGTTCAATTTTTATTACGAATGAATGAATGAATGAATATTTAAATTATTTTCATATTTCCGCTATGGTAAGACAACACGCAGTATCTCTAACTCGAACGGAAAGCGGAGTACGGTGTGTCTTGACGCTAGGGTTTCTCTCACTAGCCTGGTATGCGAAATTAAGCTTGAAGCTAATAAACAAAATGATACCCCGCCCGATGTTTCGTTTTTTTAACTTCACGCTGTATCCCGCATATAGCAGGGTAGGCAGAGGGAACTTAAGAACCTAATGTTGGACACTAAGACACTCCGTTCCCCACTTTCCCCCAAATTGAGGCATCGCGTGCTGAGTGGCGAAATCAACGCCGCACTTTGCCTTGTTACGAAACCCAGGAAATGAAAATACTAAGCTTTTACATTTCCTGGAGTGGCAATCAAATCCACAACCTGTCGCGTTTACAGTCACACGCTTGTGCCTCTGCGCCACGACAGGCATTATAAAAGATGTCTTACATATACCTACATGAAATCACAAGCGCTAATTCAGTAAGGCAATGGTGACTGGTGTTATCAGTAGACGCAAATATCGTCGAACACCAAATTCATTATAATTAACACTTGTTGTTTACGGAATATTCCCACCCATATATAATATCTATAGACTACTTAACGTTGAATTTTAAATGAAATTGACACTTATTATGGTGGCATAGAGTATGTATTACTTTATTTTTTTTTTAAGGAATTAGTTGTATGTGAAAATGTTGGGATTCAATGGGTACCCCCATTCTTATAATTCAGGAATTCCCAACTTCAAGGTGGCGTAAGGAGATGTCTAGATATGTAAAGTGTTTTTTTCTATAAAGATGTTAATTTGAAGTTTGTTTATTAGAATTTATATATAAATACGTGAAGCAAAAACTTTGGATCCCTTTTTAGAAAATTACGCGGACGAAGGAGCATGAAACTTGGCACACTTATAGTTTATATAGAGAAGAAGTGCAGATTGCTAATATTTTTTTAAATACTGCCTAAAAAGTACATTAAATTAATAAAATAGATGTTACACACACTACTATGGTTCGACATCCATGCTTATATAAAGTGACATATACGTCACTACGCAATGTGTTATTAACGCATTTACGGGGATACTTAGTTCAATTAAATCTCTTTGATAATGTGTCTTTTTTTATATGTGAAAAATAAAGGGGAAAGTAACTGGAGTCTCTAAAAGAAAGATTGGGAAACCCTACTATAACCTTTCCAAAATTATTCATAATTATTTTTTTTTACGCTTTATCAAACAGAGAGAACCGGGTGTCAAATTACTTCGTTCTCTACTTTCCGTACAAAATTCGAGCCATTATCTACCTCCTCCATTTATAAAATCGGTTAATAATAATCTTTTGTTTTAATATTAATATTAAATCTATGTTAGACATATAAAGTTTCAAAAGGAGCTTTCAAAAGCTTTCCACATCAAAACACATAACTTTGCCCGCTGGAAATATTCAACAATACCTGTCTACTAAAACAATTTAATCCTACTTGTATTAGAACTCTAGGTTCTCTCTGACCATTCTGTTATGCGGGAAAAGCGTGAAGCTCTATAATATTATAAATGTAGCGAAAGGATGAGAGGATGGGTGTTTGTTACTCTTTCACGAAAAAACTACTGAACTGATTTGGATGTAACTTTATAGTAATATATATTAGAATGACACATGAGTTAATACATATTTCTGAATATTTTCTGTACTTATTAATATTTTACTTACTTACCTAACTTCACGCTTTATCCCTAGCGGGGTAGTCAGAGTTCCGGAGCGCCAAACGCTACGGTCCCTGCATACCTCTTTCGCCTCGTCCACAGTTATTGACCTCTTCATACATGCCCTCCGGGGGGTCCTCATGCTTTTTACATGACCTTCCTCCAGTATCATTGATACTGTGTTTTCGAAGGTCAACCGAGGTCTCCCCCTACCTCTCTTGCCGCTCAACTTTGCTTCATATATCTTTCTCACCACTCTTTCATCACTCATCCTCTCGACGTGCCCAAACCACCTGAGCACGTTTTTCTTCATTCTTACTGTAATATTTTCATTATTATTTATTAATAATCGAAGGTAGAAAATAATTTTATGAAAACTTCACTAAAATCAACTTGTAAATTTCAAAAATGAGCCTTGCTAAAGACACATGTACCTATATTCTACACATTTTTGCAAGTTTTTATTTAACGAAACTTGAACACCCTGTTTATAGATTCATATGATATTTGAAAAACATTTTTAGTTCTGATGACAATACAATTTGATATATTCTGTATAATTTTAAATATGAGATGGCCGCCTCAACAAAATGGCGGCTTATATTTATGTATAATCTACGTAATATGAGTATAAATTGTTTTTTCTACATAAACAGCAATTTATTTTGAGTATTTTTTTTCAAGCTGTAACCCGCATATAGCAGGGTAGGCAGAGGGAACCAGAGAATCTAGTGTTAAGACACTCCGTTCTCTTTCAACAAATCCGTTCCGCACTTTCCGCGGAATTGAGGCATTGGGTGCTGAGTGGCGGAACTCAACGCCGCGCTTTGCCTTGTTACCAAGCCCAGGAAATGAAAAATTCCATTTCCTGGAGTGGGAATCGAACTCACAACCTGTCGCGTTAACAGTCGCACGCTTATGCCTCTGCGCCACGACAGGCGATTATTGTTAAAATCTTAATTATACAGGCATACATACACAGCTTCACACTGTATCCCGCATATAGCAGGGCAGGTAGAGGGAACCTAGTGTTAAGACACTCCATTCCCCACTTACCCTACTTTCCGCCGCATTCTATTATTCGAATCTAGAATGTCCGTAATTAGGTATAAGAAATAATTATCAATAAATACTCAACGAGACCTATCACAAAAACAAGAGTATGCGATAATTAGTCATAGGAAAATTTTCAATATTAATATACTTGAGACAGTAAGTACAATTAGAAGTGGTTAACATTTACTTTCTATGTGTTTATTACAAGAATGCCATATACTATGGTAAGTATGTATTGCGCACGCTCACTCTTTATATTGTTAGGATAATCGTGATTACTGTTATATGTATATAATTTGTTATTATTTTGATATAATACATAGATAGATAGCTTCACGCGGTATCCCGCATATAGCAGGATAGGCAGAGGCAGCCTAGTGTTAAGACACTTTTTGATATTATTTCAATGTAAATTGTTATAAGATATTACTAATTTCTATTTTAATACCATTGACGAATAAAAAAAAACCGCTGAGTTTATTGCGCCGGTTCTTCTCTGGTCTGAGGCGTTAAATTTAGTGAACTGGTGGTAAATTATTTGATGTTCAAAAAATGAAGCTTGTAACTTCTTATTTTGAATAGAATTATTTGACTTTGACTTTGACTTTGACACAACTCGCCATGTGAAAAGCTTAAGTATAGAATAAATCCGTAAAGGGAAAATTTCAGGGTAGTCATATTTATGATTTATATATTTAATTGGTTATTAGATAAATTTTACAATAATTTATATCACTTATATAATTGGTTCTGTACATGCATAACCGTTTGAAAGCAAACACGACGTGCTTTGATGTGGCGTGTCCTGTTTCAGAATAATATTAACTTTAAATTATATATAAAATTTATGATTATGTTTTATGTGAGTTATTATTACTATATCTGTTATTTAAATATATTTTTCTGGATTTTTGGTCTTTTTTTTGACTATTTATACTTAAAACTTGTATATGCAAGTCGACTTGTCAATCTATTCACCCCAATACGCAAGTATCGTACAATTTACCTATTTAAATGCTCACGAGCGTTCTCATTTAAGTGCGAGTATATTAAACTTAGATTACATTCTGCAGGTACCTTTAGTGCAATAGGAATGCTTCAAAGAGCTTAATATGGCGATAGGTGTTCCACTTCACTGTTATGTGAATTTAATATAGTGTTAATAACTTCATCACAGCCAAGAGCTACAAAGTGCCTAGCAGGATAAGCATACAAAACTGCACTGGCGTGGCGTGGCGATTATAATATATTTTTGGCAGGTGTTAATTCAGGGGTTGGCATAAAAAATCACCCCCAAAAAAAAACCCTCGTTCTTTAGTATATAAAACTACGAAAATTCCAAAAAAGATATATATTATATTTGAATCGGAGAGTGCAGAAACAACGTAAGCCACAAAAAATGCAAAAAATCGTAATCGAATTAAACTAGCTGCTGCCTTTCTAAGGCAAGATCTGTGATGTTTTTCTCTCTCCTGCAAAGTTTGAAAATCCTGACTTACATTGTTTCTGTACTCACCGATTCATTTAGCCTACGAATAATTCAGTTCAGCTTAAATTTAATCAAGATATATTTAATAGATACCGAGAATATAGACTTTTTTGTTAAGGGTTGTAACCCCCATAACTCCCTGTCTGTTTGGGTTAGGGACACAAAATTATGTGTGTTTTTATTTTAGATAAATAAGCAATATAAAAATGATCAAATCAATTCATTATACGTCAGTGCAGTTTTTGTACGCCTTTATTTAGGAATGTAAATAACTTAGTAATAACTTAGCATAGTTTTAAAAGCAAGGCAAAGCGCGGCGTTGAGTTCCGCCACTCAGCACGCAATGCCTCAATTCGGCGGAAAGTAGGGAACGGAGTGTCTTAACACTAGGTTCCCTCTGCATACCCTGCTATATGCGGGATACAGTGTGAAGCTATGTATGTACGAGTATGTATGTAGAAAACAAAATAATAAGAATATTAACTAAAGCAACGCCAATTAGCTTTGCGCTTCACAACACATAACGGGGTTATCAGATTGAAATTAGAGATATTTTAATATAAAGATATTCCATCCACCATTTTCCATCTAAATCAGAGATATCTAAACTAAAATGAACAATATATACAGAGAATATTATTATTTTGATAACAATTTAGTGTTAGTTAGTAAAATGTTCAGGTTACCGTGCTACAACTCCAAGCATTGTTGTTGTAAAGCCAGTCCAATTCCATTAATTCGACTTAACTAAGTGGTTCCCGAGAGAGCTTCTGATATTCCCAGTTCCTATTGGAAATCAAAGCTAATTGGTAGCAAGTCATGATTTTAGCTTATGTAAGGCAAAGCATTGAGTTCTGTGAAGCAAAATATATTGTTTGTATTTCGAAGTGAATTCGAGGAATATTGCTAAAGGTAGCAGTGCTGTTTATATTATTGTGAATGTATATTGGAAATTGTATTGAATAATATTAATTTATTGAAGAGGCAGCTAAAATATTTGGATTCTCGTAGGGATTACTTTCCTATACGTAATTATTTCCTAAGCCCAGTTGAGTAATAAGATAGAAATATAGAAAAACTTAACAAAAAGTCCACCACTCTACACGCCATGCCTTATTCGGCGGAAAGTGGGGAACGGAAATGTTGTAAGAGAACGGAGTGACTTAACACTAGGTTCTCAGGTTTCCTCTGCCTACACTGCTATATGCGGGATATAGCGTGAAGTTAAAAAAAAATAAACGAAAAGTACGGACCACGTCTCAAAAAAGTCAATGTCAAAAACTGTTATGCAAAATTTTTATTCGTTATATTTATTAGCGTGAATTTTGTAAGAAGATTAAATTTTGAACTACATTAATATTATCAATGGACTTCTATTAATGTTCCCTTGTGAGGCTATTCGTGTAAAATTGTATTTGAAAAGAGCAAGCTTCTCTGTTCGCTCTTCTGCCAGAACTGCCTTCCGAGCGGGTGGTAGCTTCCAATAGCACTGACAATATCACTGACAATATCAGTATGCTTGTAGTCGAAGTTATTGTAATAATAGCCTATTTTTCACGGGGCATGGCTGCTTCCGGTGATACCTATGTCGGATCGCAGGAAAGGAGCCCGATCACTGCGCGTAATACCTCGAAGAGACAGCCCAGCCCACGCTGGGAGTCCCAGTTTCTCGATTTCGGGAACCTGAATGTCTTAACGTGAAGTTGAAGGTTTGCTATGATTACCTGGTCATGCGGGGAAAAGCGCGAAGCTTTCGCAGAGAAACGTTTAACATATCAAATATGCAATTTTCTTTGTCTTTGATGGAAAATCGAAAATTTAAGCAATACTATGTCGTTTCATTCATCTCCTTTATATGTGGTATTGCTGGCAAATTAGTACATAAGAACTAAATTATATTTACAAAAAGAAAAAAAAATTGTGTGCAGTTGACACATGTTTCTATCGTGAAACTACAAAAATTTAGAAACAGCTTTATTATGACTATTTATGAGTTAAAGATATATCTCACTCTAACCTACGTTCGTGTCGCTTTTTCGTTACATCTACCAAATCACAAAGATTCTGAAATTATATATGAAAAAGCAACCCAATTCATTCACTGCCCTGAATAGTTGTTTGCGTTGGTGAATGGAATGAATCGATGGGCACCGTCGCCTCCCTGTCTGCTACACCATTGACGTCATGGAGAAAGTGAACACTTACTTATATTACTCATATAGTTTTTGGCTACTTCTTATTTACTTAAGGTTAAAGGTCGTCGATTCAAATCTAAGGTGTCATTTTTTAACACAAGTTATATGGAGGTCTAATTCATTTTATTTTAATATAAACGGTCGCCTATTCAAATTCTAGACGTATTTTTTGAAAATCATAGTTCTATCATGGCATTCTGGGATAGTGTCTCACTGTAAATGTGATAGGTCGTGGCTTCGATTCCTTCGAAAGAATTATTGTGTTTCAATTATTTTCATATATTCGCTCTGGCAAGACAAAGCGTGATGTAGAATTCCGTCACTTAACATATAGTGTCTGGAATGTGGTTGGAAGTAGGGAACGGAGTGGATTACCACAAGGTTGCCTCTGACGTGAGACTGCATCATTAAGGAGAAGGAGAGTAAAAGATGTAGAGTTCTTCTCTCTTTAAGCTCTTATAATTCCATTGTAAATGTGATGCGTAAAGATGAAAAATACGTATTTAAATATATTAATTATTAATAATTAGTTCTGTATATCGTTGTTTGCTTGTAGAAAAATTTTAAACATAGCAGCGTATTTTTTTGTTACTTAGGTAGTGTGCTTTTAGGTCAAATAGGAATTGAAGATTTGTGCTTTCATTTGATTTGCGTTTTCTATAATCAAGATTTTATCAACAAAAGAAAACCGACTTCTAATAAAATGAAACATTGCTACGAATAACACAAAAACTACCCTTCAGATCTTAGCTACATTTAAATGGGACCACATCAGAAGCACTAGCTATCATATAAAAAGAGAATCATCAAAATTCAATTCGGCGGAGAGTGAAGAACGGAGTGTCTTAACACTAGGTTCTCAGGTTCCCTCCACCTACCCTGCTATATGCGGGATACAGCGTGAAGCTAAAAAAAATCACACACACAAATCACACAAAACAAAAAAAACAAAAGAAAATAAAAAGGTGCTTTTAGTGTATATGAAGTACCTTAATTTTTTGTGCTTTCTTTGCATATTTGGTTTTGTAAAAGCATGATATTTATTTCGTTCCCGTTATATGGAAGAACAGCAAAGGTAAGTGTTGAATAAACCTAACTTATAAGGTATGTACATTAAGTATTATTGTTTTATTACTAATTGTAAGCGTGAATAAGTTGATAAATAGAAAATGCTTATTTTTCAGAACTTAATTTTTATATGTAAATTCTGTTTTTATATTAATTAAATATTTTTTGTCTGAACACATCCGATTTTATTGATTTTTTTTTTCGATTTAGTCAATTATTCACTTTATCATTAAAAAAAAGTCAAAAAGTAAAGTTCGGCGGAAAGTAGGGAACGGAATTGTTGTAAGAGAACGAAGTGTCTTAACACTAGGTTCTCAGGTTCCCTCTGCCTACCCCGCTATATGCGGGATACAGCGTGAAGTTAAAAAAAAAAAAGAAAAATCAATAAAAAAAATCTAATGCCTATTAATATTTAAAAATGTATATGCAAGTCAATTTATCAACCTATTGACGTCTGGTAAGGATTTATATTTGCAATTAAGCCATAGCATGTAAATATGTATAGTAATCTAATTTTCTATATTGATAATTTCATTATTTTAACTGATCTGATTAAGATTAGGGGTTCAAATCCAACTTTGAGAAAAGCTTTTATTTACGAAAAGTAAATAGAATTTAGTAATTAAGTACTAGAAATAATACGTTTCTTTCACGGTTGACACCAACGTGGCAAAATGGTATTTCGTATTTCGACTGTGGTTGTGGGGTCGTTCCCCAAACAATATATTATTATTAAAATTATTATTATATATAAGCTTAAGTTACTTAAAATATAATTAACACTATAATCTAATATAGATAAAATATTTTCAAAAAATAATCCTTAGCGTTTTATGGTTGCGGTTGCTCATCGCGTTGCAGAGAGGGGCTTTGCCTGGGACTTGCGACCTAAGTGTAGGCTTAAGGGGCACTTTAAAAATGCATTAACGCTCACCACCACTGCTTAAGCTCCTCTTTCTACCTAATTTAAAATTTATTTAAAAAAATCATAGTATCGACACGCCTCTATGGTTTCGCAAGTATTTTTGGCGATGGTAACACGTTCGATTCTCTTATGAGGGTAGCAAAGCAAAGTGCGGCGTTGAGTTCTGCCACTCAGCACGCTATGCCTCAATTCCGCGAAAAGTTTGTTCCCCAAACGGAAATTAATGCAACGGTGTGTCTTAACACTAGGTTCTTAGGTTTCCTCTTCCTACCTTCCCACGTGCGTGATAAAGCATAAAGTTAAAAAAATCGATGTTAAAAATGACAATAAAATAATTAAAATTATAACAAAAAAGAAACCTGACTTCAAAAAAAATTCTCTTAAAAGAACAATTATACTTATAGCTCAAAAATTACTCATCATATTTTAACTAAATTTAAATAGGACCACGTCAGAAGCAATAGCTATCATATAAAAGAAGAATCATCAACATCCAGAGAAAGAACATCCAGAGGGTGTCCTACATCCAGAGGGTGTCCTACATCCAGAGGGTGTCCTAAAAAAAAAAGAGGGTGTCCTACATCCAGAGGGTGTCCTACATCCAGAGGGTGTCCTGTCAAGTATCTGTCCGATACTTGGTTAAGGTCATACGGGTACGCGACCCCGGATCCTCGAGCCACCACTATCATACTCCTATCATCCAATCCATGAAAGTGGTGTCCTTTCATTCCGCACCCCCATGTCCTTATCTCCTGCTCTATTTTCCTTTCTTGACTTATCCTCTCCCTTGGTTTTACTCATAATGGGTTTTGGAGGTCAGATGGCAGTCGCTCCAATAAAACCAATCTTCGCCAATCAAATGGATAGATCAAGTAAAATGCTGGGTATGGCTAGGGCGTCGCCGTCAAACGACGCGCAGGCACATCGCCCTACACCTGCGATAAGTGGGCAAGGGCTACCGTGTCAAGTACGGGCACGGCTAAAGACGCAAGTACCCAGAAAGAAACTCCGCTTTGCAACATGGAATATTGGCTCTCTAACCGGACGATGCAGAGAACTCGCAGATGTACTCGTGAGAAGTCGGGTCCAGTGTGTCTTCCTACAGGAAACACGCTGGAAAGGCAATAAGTCCCGTAACATCGGACAGGGTTACCAGCTTATAT